>JAUZSU010124031.1:0-29744 GCA_034780255.1 Parotocinclus maculicauda | reverse complement strand
TCTCTCTCTCTCTCTCTCTCTCTCTCTCTCTCTCTCTCTCTCTCTCGCTCTCTCTCTCTCTCTCTCTCTCTCTCTCTGTCTCTCTCTCTCTGCACTGTGCTTCTCATAGGTATGGGTGTGTGCTTGGACTTGGGTAGGATAATATGGGATTTTCAGTTTAAATCTGTTTGTGTGTTTAAAGTACACCTGTCCTGAACATGTCATTTGAAACAATTAAAATAATCTATGTAGATTAAGCAGATTTATACTTTCTTTTTTAAATAATTCCCTTCTATTGAACAGGGCATTGCCCATGAACCTTTCTGTATAAATACCCTCATTGAAAATGCCACGGTTTATACAAATTCACAAATGTACAATTTGGAAAGGCTTCCATGCACCTCCTGGCATCTGATAATAGCAAACTGGCTAACTGTAATTTAAGAAACTATGTAAGCTGTAGTGGCATGTTTTAGAAGAAGGTTTGGAGCTAAAAAATAACAGCATGTCCCACTCTCTTGATTTTTTTTATCCTTCTTATTTATTCGAATCTAGCAGGAATTTTTATTTAAACAAGTTTTTTAATTAAAATAAAATATTATGAAGAGATTAATAAAAAAATAATAATCTTTAACATATTAGCCAGTACAGAAGAGAAATTTAAACACATTAAAGTAAAAATAGGCATTACTTAGTGCAGTACACTGAATAAATGTAGGTTCTTGTGACCTTGGTGTCTTGAAAGCATGGCATCCTTAATTAATAAAATATTCGACTTATGTTTGCCACATGCAATGCTTTTAAATTAAGAAACTTTAAAATGAACCTAATGAAAATTCAATACTATAACTACAGATGATAATAATACTGTGTAATAATGCACGACATGACATCTAATAGTGAAATCCCCCTTATAGTTATCTGGCAGAAATTTTGGCTAATTGAATTGATTCATTAAAATGAATGTAGCTTACTAACTAATATCACAAACCAAATACTGATGTATAAGTTTTAGGGCTACTTTAGTACAGATATGTATTGTTCTAACCATATATAATGAAATATAATACCAGCCAGGTGTGTGTTTATGTATGAAACATGATCATCTCCAGATGTATTTCTCTAGCAGTTGTGTTCTGGTCAGGTGACACAAATAAATTCCACAGACATTCAACTGGTGTTTCCTGTGGAACAGACAGAGGTCTGAGCAGACTCTAATCAGCTCTCAACAGAGAACCTCTCAATCTGTGTTTGTCAGACCATGTGTATTTTTGTGACAGCAATAGTGTGGGTGATGGACATCAAAAGGTTTCCCTGCTTCAGTTTTTTACAGGTCTAATGACTGACTCAAACTATCTAAAACACCACTTACAGCAATTTAACCACCTATTACCCTACCATCTCCCTCTTTCTCGTTCTCTCTCTTTCTCTCCCTCTCTGCCACCTTCCAGTAAATCACAATGCTGCTGAATAGTAGTTGTAGAAACACAATGTGTGTGTTACCTGAAATATTAGTGTCTACACATGAGAATGTGATTGTGCATGTGCTAGTGTGAGCCTTCTGCCAATTCATCTGGTATGACCATTAACCTGCTTTCATTTTTGTAAACATGACTGCTTTACCCAAACACACACACACACACACACACACACACGTGTACACACATACAGGTACAACACCCAAATCTTCTCAAAGCAATGACAAGCACTGCTTTTCTTTAATTTTCCTCACTAAGACTAATTTTAAAAAGTCCTCAAAAAGGTGTCATTGTGTGTGAGGCTTCATTTGACTTTTCTCAGGCCCTCTGTATCTCTTCAAACAAGTGTCTGCTGAATGTTTTTTTGTCTGCTATCTTGCTCGCTTTCAGGAAGGCCTTGCAGCTCTCCCCCTCAGGGTATTTCTGAATAATGTTTAACTCCTCGTGTAGCAGCCTTACCATCAACACAGGCCAGAGAGAAGACATGGAGTTTTATTTAAGATAGCAGGTTCCAGAATGTGAGATAAGAGCACAAAGTATTACCTTTAGTCTGTTTTCGCAACACAGATTGTGTGTGTATCTGTGTGTAACTTTGTGTGTCTGTGTAAGACAGGGAAGTACACTGACTCATTTCCCACTCTTTAGGAGTGGTTTTTCTACCTTCAAAGACAGTGTTGCTTTTGTGTCTCTCTGTGTGCATATTGCTTTAGTGAAATGGCCCAGAGTATTTGTACTAGGCTAAAAACCTTATAAATGTTTATGCTTTGTAATCTTTATATCCTTTTCTGTATAAAGGCATGAAATAACATGGTGGCATGGGGCAGTAGGTAGTCCTGGTGCCACTCAGCTCTATATATGTAGGTTTGATCATTGCCTACAGATAATCTCTGTATCTTATGGTGTAAGTTTAAGTTTTGTTAAAGTATATGGATACTTTAAATTGCCAATTTGTTAACATTTCATAATGAATAAATACAGCAATATATAATCGCCAGAGTCCCAAACTGTGCCTACATGAGAATTATCTGGTACTTCTCCTTGTAGGTTTGTAGGTTTTCAGTTGAACATTTGAGAATTTTGACCCTTGCACACCCCCTCCCTCCACACACACACACACACACACACACACACACACACACACACGATACAAGCCAAGCACTCCATACAAAGATGTTTTAAAATTCCAGCCTAGTTAATTGATAGCCAAGCTCCAATTTCTCGTGAACCCAGGGGAATTCCTATCTCCCTGAACTGTCGACAATGCACACACATTATGCCCTTTAAAATAATGACACTGTCCAAGTCCATTATTTTATGTCTTAAGGAACCATTAGATTTGTTGTTTTAGCAATGTTCTAATGATCATATACAATGCTCACAAAAATTTGGCAGATATGCCACTTTGAATATCCCATAATTTTTGTGAGCAGTATATAACATATCTGATCTTCATTCCAATCTTCTTGAGCTATAGCATATCTTAGTCTTTTTACCCTGTTCTCCATCTGAAAAGGTTGTTTCTTGACTGCTGCCCTTCATGATCCAGCTTCTACAGACTGTAGAAGGGTTAAAATAGCATCACTATGAGTCTGCCAGATACTTCACTTAATGCTGTAAGGGGAGATCACACAAAATACTTTTAAAATACTATTAAAAAATAAATAAATCATATATAAACATTATATTATATATATAAAATTTATATAATATCTAATGTATTTATTTTCTTGTGGCAAAAGCCCTTGGATGAGGCTGCAGTTGATTATACGTTGTAGTAAATATTAATGTTATCAGCATTATCCTGCTTTAATGCTCCTCAAGTTTGGAGATCTTTGGGATAGTAGGGGGTTGGGGGGCCTACAGTTTCTTTGTCAGCTTTGATTGAGAACTTGAGTGGTCTTTACTGAGCCCTAATGTCTACGCCATCATACATCTTGAGATGAATTGCAAAGTTACAGTATTCTTAGTCCAAATAATTCCCATGGGTTATAAAAAAGGTCGGGGATAACAGACAACTGAAAGGAAAATACTGAGTGTGAGCAGCAGCACTGAGCTGGCCAAAAGTGTCAGTGTGTTGCGGTTTTTTTTTACATTCAATCCACTACTCAATAAATTACACAGGATTTTCAACACAGGAATTTCAAACACTTATTAAACACTTCAGTTCATGATACATGTAACTTTTGATAGATTTGTCGTAATGTATCCCATTTGTAAGTCAGGGAGCACCTGTACAATACAATTCAGTCAATGCACATAATGTACAGTGTTGCTTCGCCACTTTGCAGTTTCCATATTAATGGAAAAAATATCGCAGATTTTTGCTGTTTCCCGGGTTTTTGTGGAACTTTTACATTTAAAAAAATCACAAAATTTATACAAATATATTACAAATTTTAATTCTAACAACAAAGGAATGGTATAAATAATAAAATATTACGATTTACAGTAAATAGCTGTTTTTTCCACTCAATGTGTAGGATATGACGTGCTGTAAGCTCGGTACGGACGGAGCATGTGTAATACGAGAGTGATGTATGAAGTGTTAAGTAAAGAGAACGTTCCATTACTTCAGCATGTTGCTTGATTATTTAACAGTTAAAAACACTACCATAGCGTATTTACTCAGTGGATAAATACTCACCAAAAACGAGAAGTAAGACTAGGGCATCGGCCCCCTGAGACGCTACTTGCCGACATGACAAGTTTTTGTCTGCGATGTTGTGTTCGCTGTTTGTGAAAGTTTCATTATAGACTGAATTCATTTAAGCCCTATGATGCCACCCAAACATTCTGCAAGTTTTACAGCTAAAAGAGTGTATAAATACTTAAATAAATATAGCATCCCTACTTCGCGGGTTTTCATTAATCGTGGGTGGTCCTGGAGCTAAATGTAATAAATCAAATGTACAAAGAGTGTAGAAACAATGATGTATACCTAAAAGATTGACCGGTGAGTATATTAGACATGTTACGCCAGCCAGTGAATAAGGTAAGATCAGCAAAAAAGGCTTATGTCGACATACTACAAGTCTCTGCATGTAGTATCCTGGCACAGGTCTTGCAAAGGTATAGCTCTTACACAAGAAGTTATGGCCTACCCCATAGCATATTCCTCAGATTGGTTCTTTTTATTACGGCGACAGCAGCAGCAAATAATAACTACTAGAAGTAGGAGAGCAGCCACACAACCTCCAATGATTCCTGCCGTAGATGCAATGTTCATGGAGGCTATGGAAACAACAGGAAAGAAAAAAAAACATGCATCACAAACTTTCCTACGTGGCTAAAGAATACTTAGAAACAAAAAAGTAAGAAACATTACCCTGTCTGACTGTCAAAGTCATATTACACTTTGCAGAGTCAATTTTATTCTTTGATTCGCAGACGTAATAACCGTCAGTGTCCGTTGAGATATTGTAAAGTGATAAAACTCCATTCACTAAACAGAAAAATACAAATCTTTAAAGTCAAGTAACATAATGAATGAGTATCATCGTCCCAAATACACATTTACACAACAACATGATCTTCTATAAAGGCACAGATACACACCATCTGTAGACCTCGATGGAGATGGCTGGGGTTTATCAGTGAAATCATATCTTTGCCACTTATACACTGGCGCTGGTGTTCCCTCTTCTGAACGGCAGTTCAGGGTGATATTGTGGAAAAACTCTGGGGTTCCCTGAATAGTACAGATGGGTTTGGAGGGAGCAACTGGCAAATGAAGGAAAACATTATTTAAATCAGCATAAAGGTGAAGCAAAATATAAGAAAAAGTGCTTACTTCCAAAAGGTTATCATTCTACACAAATTCAAGTTTATTAGGTTAACTGTATGCTAAACTGGCCAAAGCTGAGAGTGTGTAGAGGTTATGATGTTGTGGCAATATGCTAAAATAAAAAAAAAAGTATTTCTTTTATTCTGCACGCAATACCCCATAATAACGTGAAATCAGAATTTTGGAAATATTTGTACATGTTTTAAAAATGAAAATATTTTGCATGGATACAAGTGATCGGACCCTTTGCTATGGCACTACTTCTAGTGGCCTCCCATTCGTCTTGATGAGGTTTGAGATGTTTCCACACCCTGATTCCATCTGAAGTAAATTCTCTTCATTGGACATGATTTGCCTGAACCCCATTGAGAATCATTAGGATATGCCCAAGAGGACATTGCGCAGTGGTCGAAATCCCCCATTATCAATACAAGATCTTGAAAAATAATGCAGCTCTGGACAGAAATAAATGTGACATTGCAGAAGCTTGTGGAAACGAATGTGTCGCATAATCAAATCAAAAGGTCGTACAAATAAATGTTTGAAATTGTTTTTTTGGCCAGGCAGTGTATTGTGCGGTAACCACTACAATTTTTTTTATGTATTTAAAAATGATTTGTATTTAAAAATGTACTGCACTTCATCCAGTTAAATGGGACCAATTACAAATAATAAAATACTAAAAAAAAAAATAATAATAAATCAGATTTGCAGTGTTCTTCAAGCAGTAAAGCATCTTTGATATCACTTTATCATGCACAATAAAATATAGGCTGATACGGTGAAATATGATCATACTGAGAGAGGTGACCATGAACCCAATGGTCACTTTGGGTTAGGGTTCCAAAGATCCTGTGTTCAGATGGAAGAAATTTCCAACGGCACTCCACCAACATGGGCTTTATGACAGAGTAGCTAGACAGTAGCCTCTCCTCACCACATGAATTTTGGGGTGTGGGGGTTCTCAGACTCTCGCTCTCGAGAATTCCAAGATCATCTCGTCTGATTAAGTCCTGTTTTTTTGCCAAAGGTTCTGCTTCCATTAAGACAATTGCCTACACACTGCACAGCCAAGACTAAAAGGCAATGGCTTAGGGATAGGGGTAAAAATTCCTGTCCACTGAAGGTCCCCATTTAACCTGACAGAGCTTGAAAGGATCTGCATAGAAGAACAGTAGAAAATCCTGAAACCTGTAATCACCGTAAAGGTGCTTCAGCAAAGAACTTGAGTAAAGGTTCTGAATACAGTACAATTTTAGTTTTACCTTTTCAATAAATTTGCAAAAATTAAGATCCTGTTTTCACTGTTATTTTGTACATATTGAATGCAGAATGATAGGGAAATACTAGATGCATTTTTATTTTAGCATAAGGCTGCAACATAAAATGTAAATAAACTGGAAGGATATATGTATATATGATATAAGTATATATGTAGGACTTTTGAAGTAACCTTGTGTCGTCCAACTGGCAATTGATGGCAATAATAAAATTAAATAAACAAAACAAACAAAAGACTGTATAAATAAAGTTTTGCACTTTTAAATACAGTAAATATAAGTTGCATTTCATAACAAAACAAAATATTTCAACTGTTTTAGACATATAGCCAAAAATTAAGGCGAAGATGACACTATTCTTAAACTGTTACAATGCCTAATCAGGACTTCTTAGGATCCGCACTTACCCAAAACCACCACTCTTGTAGTATCTATTAGTTTTCCTAGATTGTCACCAGGGATTTGGACTTTGCACTCAAACAATCGATTGTCATTTGCAGTTACGGCTTTGAGTGTCAAGTTTGCTACTCCGTTTATAATGTTTTGCTTCTGAGTTGCCCTCCCAGCATACATTTCATTGACATCCACATCTTCACTTGGAACTCCATTGTCATTAGAAAAGTAGTATGTAAGAATGTCAATCTATAGTGTGAAAAAACGACAAAGGTCAAAAAGAGTTAGGCATAAGCTGATGAATCTTGCATAACAGCAGAATGTCAGTCGTGCTGATCTAAAACATTTGCATTCTGTGAGGTTTTATATTAATAAACAAACATTAAGGCTATATGTAAATATATGTCAAAGTCAAAACCTGCTTTTAAGGTAGGCTAGTAATAAACTATCGTTTAATATAACTTCTATTCAGCATTTAATGCAACCTGCAAATACTTTTTAAAAAGTTTTTTTAAAGCAGTCATGGTAGAATCTAATAAAAATGAATTGTTTTAAGAGCTTGTCACTAAATACTTATTAATATATATATATTTAAATATACACACACAATATGAATCAAATGTAATAAAACAGTATGAAAAACAAAAGCCAGAGTTCACAAATTACATCAGGTTCATTGGGATCGTCTGCTTTAGCCAGCCATGTGATGATTGCGCGTTTGATGGGTGTTTTTTGGGTTTTAAAAAGGCATTGTATTGTGAGGCTTCCTCCTCGTGGAACTTCATACGATGGATCTGGGATGTCCACATTTAAGGCTGACATTAGATGAATCATTGTGAAACACATACAACCTGTAAGAGAAGTAACCATTAGTTTCTGTTAAAGTTAATTGGGTCTTTATTATAACTTTATATCGGTTACACAGTATTTTAAATCCAATAATGCAAATAAAACGCCAGAATATGGCAACCTAAAAAAAGAACAGAATTTGACAGATGACATTTGACAAGATTTAGGTCACATCATTGGTAAACAAAAAGGGGCAAAGAGTGAACTTTAATGATAGAGTAAATAAGGTCAGTCATTTTAAGTGGTAAATCAAGTATACCGCCTAGGCTAAGGATTTTTAAATATTGGAAATAAACCAGATTTGTTTTAACCTGTATAGGGAGTAAACATGCTCCAATACTACTACTGCATCAATTACCGTCAATTAGCACGCTACATTTGCATTTATTTAGTTAGTGTACTGCTATGTTTCTTTAAATACATACCTAAATGGTACAATATCTTAAATTTGAGTTCATTTACCGGTAATTGAAAAGTTTCCAATTCAGAGACTGTTTTATCTGACAAATAAACGGTTATATGAGTCTGATCCGACCACCAGTGTTTACACTAATGAAAGCTTACTTTTATAACTGGCCACTGGACGATCAATTGATGCATGTCAAATATGTTTTTTGCGCTGATGATAAAAGAGGTTTGTTGTTTTGATTTGTGGCATAGCAGGCGTAGTACGAGTTTCTAGTCCATGTCACAGTCTTCATACTAAAGACCTCATACCATTGGTCTCTCCTGTTAGGAATAACCCCGTTCTGTGGTGCATTCTCTCCCCTTCAGTTCTTTTGCTTCACCTTAACTTACGGTGTCTCATACGAACAACAAAAAGGGTGCCGTTCAATGTGTATTTCGCGACACAATGAAATAGACAATAGAGCCTAATATTAAATGATAGCCGTTTTTCTATCATCAGGCAATATAAAATCGCCATGTCGCACATGCCAAGCCACCAAGAGAGCACTGATGAAGGATTAGAGGATGACTAACAAACTCTGCAACAACAACTGAGCTAATGACTGTGGCTTTACATGTGTCTAATAGAGTGTACAGTAATTTAAAAAACAGTGCACTGCTTCATTTGATCCAATAGCACCAGCAAAACACTTAACACCACCACATCAATGTTACTGTAGTGCTAAAAATGATCCACCATCGGAATAGTTCCTGATCTGTGCTGATCCTGACCACTAGAGTGCAGAGTAAAGGGGAGAAACAGATTCACTACAGTCTGTAATTAAAGAACTACAAAGTGCATCTATATGGTAAGTGGAACTGATGAAATGGACAAGGAGTGTAGAAACAAGGTGGCGTACCTAATAAAATGATAAATTAGTGTATATAATGGGTGTATCTGGATAAAACCTGTTATTAAAAACATTTCTGTTTTCTGTCATTTTTGTTTTGTACTGAATCTAAAGAAATTATTTTTTTACTGATTACTTGATTGTTAAGTGTTTATTCATATACACAGCCATCTTTCATATACATGCAGTTTTTTTGACTGTTTGAAAAGTGGCATAACAATGTGCAATCTAAAATGAGAAGACCATAATTCTGTCAATCATTTTATACTTGCCTGTTCACAATTATTTAAGTGTTGACAGTGTATAAAATGTTCCCATCATATGTAGATTTCATTCCACCATTCCATTTCAGCCACCCCTCCCCCACACTGATGATGGACAAGTTATTTTATGATAGAAATACAGTTGTGTAAACATTTATTCAAATCTATTTTATTCTTCTGTTTATGTGTCTGTGAAAAATTTATGAATGGCTTTTCAAAAATGTGTAGCTTTAAATAAAAATGTCCACTTTTGCAGACTACCACACACAGCGACTTGATTGGGAGGGTGTATTTGCGTAGCTGCAGCAGAAATTAAATATAAACATGTTTTAAAATAATAATAATAATAATAATAATAATAATAATAATAATAAATTATATATGAGGTGTTAATGTTTTTCGGTGGACCATTTAAACCCTACTTAACTTAAGTCTTGTAGAAAATTGTGTATCCCAAAGAAAGTATATGAGCCAACGCCTTGGTTCAACCAATATGGCGTACCGTCCAACAATAATTGTGCAAAACCCACTTGGTTAAATTTTTTTGTGACTCTTTATCATTTGCCCACATATATTTCAGTGAAAACATGCTGAAACCAATAAATAAAGCAATGCTAGGAATGCATATACAGTTCTAAATTTCATTGGATATAGTCCGTTTCTTATTAATCATTTGGGTTAAGATACGAACTGGATCCTCGCAAAAAGCCAACTAATACACCCCATATTATGCCATTTAAAACATTTCTCTTTAGCGCCCTTTTCTGCCATAAAAGTGTCGTCCGCAATGTAACAAGGGTTACAAACTTCCTCAAACCTCTCCCTAACAGGACTAATAATTATTTAAATACGGTTCTAATTTTGATCTCTCATGTTAAAAGAAAACAGACAAAAAGTATAAAGTGTACTCACCTGCAAATAGCATTGTTAAGACCGGATTCGCCATCGTACTAAACACCAGAAGTTTGGATGAAACAAAACAGGTACTGCCTCAGGTGAGCGCCTATTAGGACTACAGAAGCGCGAGCTGCACAAACCACGCCCACCAATCAGGTTTCAGCTTGTTCCGTCAGGCAGTCAGAGCTGTGTGTTGTTTTGTGTTGCAACTGAGAGTAGGAGTGTTAGGTGTGTGTAATAAGACATAGACGTTCTACACCTTGGTACAGTCAGATTTTGAATTTGCATGTTGTATGTTACAAATAACGTGCACTACTCAAATATTTCCTGTTGAAGTCAGTCTAAGAATATCCCACCCAATAATAGTTTCCTTTCAGAAATGGTAATGCGTTGTAGCTAAAATTGAATTGGCATTACCAAAAGAAATACAAGGTCTTAGTAAAGCATTAAAATGTGCTGAAATATTTAAATGCCTAGGAGCTAAGAGCCAGCTGCTGGTAGTTTCTTAGGACCTGAGTTGGTGGGAATTGCAGTGTGAAGTTCATTTACATTTAGCAGACACTTATCCAGAGCAACTTACAATTGACACTATCTTACATTGTAGGTTAAGTGTCTTGCTCCAGAACCCAGCAGTGGCAGCTTGGAAGAGGCAGGGTTTGAACCCTGAACCTTCTGGTCCATAGTCCTAGTCCATATCTTATCCACTAGGCCATCACAGTCCCAGTGATGGTGTTCTGGACCAGGGTGTACCTTGATCCAGATGGCCAACAACAAAACTGACCAGGATAAATGGGGGCTGTAAGTTTCATATGTGAGATAGTTTACACAAATGATAGGAGAAGGCAGCTTGGTGGGTAGCACCGCTCCCTCACAGCAAGAAGGGTTCAATCACAGGGTGGAGTGACCTGGAGTGGAGTTTGCATGGGTTTACTCCAGGACCTCTGCTTTCCTCCCACAGTCCAATGACGAGTGTATTAGGTTCATTGATGATGCTAAATTGCTACTGACATAAGTGTGTATATACTGTATATGACTTGAGATAATCTTGTGTGTGTTGCTAAAATGGTGACTTATGCTGATAGCTATGTTAGGTCAAACCAACAAACAAACATGACAATTACCACAATGACCCGGATACTTAACTCCAAGCAGTGCTGTACTGTGGTAGCCTAGCGGTTAAGGTACTGGGCTCTCAACCAGTATCTCTGATGGTCCAGTGTTCAAATCCCCCCTCTGCCAAAAAAAAGCGGTTACAGTTAGGTCCTGAAGCAATTGTAAGTTGCTCTGGATAAGGGCATCTGCTAAATGTAATAAAGTAACTGTCGGATCACTAGCCTGTAAAGGAGGAATATTTCACATTGTGTCCTTTGTTGTAAAATAGTTTTACTGATAGTTTTAGAGTGACGCTTGTGTCAAAGATGAAGTTATCAAATGCTGGGTTTAGGCATATCAATACCAGTACTACAGCTATGGCTGTCTGTAAAATTTAAATGTTTTCCTGTAATACTATTTTCATACTATTTTGTTATAATGTTTACAAATTATGTATGCTTTACTATTTCTCTGCTTTATCTAAATTGCCACATTGCAATGTGTAACGTATAATGTGTTTAAGCCAGTCCTATTTCTGAGCAGCCATTTTGTTACAGTCACATTTATCTTAGCGAAACATGGACGCTGAACGTGACACAACATGGACACACACAAGGTGTTTTTCTTCAGAATGTTACACAGGAAACGATCTGCAAAACTGGTTTTACAAGATGTAGGTACATAGGGAGGGCCTGCATGCCCATATTCACACACACACACACACACACACGCACGCACGCAGGCACACACGCACAAAAGTATGTATTTCTATCATTGTAGGGACTTTCCATTACCATATATACTAATATTACTGTTGCTTATTAATAATACACCTAATCCCAACCTCAACTTCAGTAACCAATTGTTCTTTTTAAAGTAAACAAAAACAATTTCTATGTGAAGACCTATCCTTACAACAATACAAAAGGTTGACACACATAAGTGAAAGAGAAAGACTGAAGGCGGGAGAGAGAGAGAGAGAGAGAGAGAGGGAGAGAGTGAGAGAGAGAAACAAGAGAGAAGCTGAGAATTTTTTTTTGGATTCTGTAATCTAAACATCATTATTCACATAAAACATCTGCACACATAGTTTATGTGGACTAAAATAATCAGACTTATTACCAAATGCAATAAATTGTTAATGTGTTTTATCCTTTACAGTCACCTAAGCAGATAATGCATTGTGCTCTACAGGAGGTTTCACAAATATAGTTAATCCAAGCGCTCAGTAATGGATTAGCATTAAAATAATTGTATTTTTTCACAACACCTGATATAAGCACTCAGTTTACTTCCACTTTATAATAAAAAAGGAACTAGAGCAAACTGATCAATGTAAAAGTTGTATGAATCACCACAAAGCAATCTGCAGTGTTAGTTTTGACCTGAGTCATCTAGTACATTCCTTGTCAAACCTGGGTATCGATGGAATTAATTGTTTAATTTCAGTCAGCAGAGGTCACACCGTAGGTGTGAAAGTGCAACAAAATGATGTGCAGGAAACAAGTTTATTAGAATGAAATTGAGTTTAGATGAACAGAGTAGGTGTGAATGTTAAACCCCTTTATTTCAAAACTTTGTGGTACTGTAACTGTAAACTTTGTGGTGCAATAAGAAAATATATAGTTAAACACATCCTTAAAATGTGATCTCACTATTTTATTAGAATTCAACTCGTATACAAATAGGTGTTGATAATTCTCTCAAGATAGCTTATTCATGATTGGTTATCATGGGAGATATCAGTAGGTGGATCATCCATGTTGGCGCAACAGTAACCCTTGCCGGGTCTGTGATGGACTGGTGTACAGTCCAGGGCATGCTTATATAGCCTGCCAAAAGTATATAATAAGAGAAATAATTCTCTTAAATCTATTTAGTGTTCAACAGCTTTATTTTTATGCACAGTTGTACCCCCACAAGTGATTGACAGTGTATTTGGGGGTGTATTTCACACTTCAGAGACATGCAAAGTCAACAGATCTACCTAAAATTTCCCAGTGTTAGTGAGTATACATGTGTGATTGTGCTGTGATGGATTGGCACTGCTTCTAGGTTGGGTTACTGCTTTGTGCCCTGTGCTACCAGTTATACCCGTGCGACTCTCTGTGACTGGTAAGACAAGAACACATTACCAAATTTAGGGTCACAGAGAGATGGTCAGCACCCTTCAAGATTTTTCCAGGGACTATATCAACAAGAAAAAAAAATCTCAAAAAGTTAGAACTGAAATATTTAAATATTTTAATAATGTTATCCCACATTTAGTGTCCACTTGAGATCATCTGCCCATCATCTTCAAAGATACACACAGTTAATAAACATTAAAATGTAGTTGATCACTTGCTAATTCAGGCAGTGGTCAAAAATTAAAACTCATTCAAGGCAATTACAATGCATTTTGTTTTTCCCGAGAAACAAAAATTAATATCATTTGCTATCAAATTAGAAAAAAAGCACTTAGAAGTATGTGACGTTATGTACTCGGGTTCAATTTTTACTTTTAGTTGTTCCTACAATTTGGTGCATTTTGCATCACCAGCAGACAACGGTATGCATTTTATGTAAATATCAGAATATTAGAAATTTTAAAATCAACATAGTTTAGAGCTAGTAATAAATTCCAAAAACAGGT
Organism: Parotocinclus maculicauda; assembly: GCA_034780255.1. Lineage (NCBI taxonomy): Eukaryota > Metazoa > Chordata > Actinopteri > Siluriformes > Loricariidae > Parotocinclus > Parotocinclus maculicauda. Next base: position 15,796 of record JAUZSU010124031.1, on the reverse strand, counting down.
GATTGTAGTCATGTTTTGGTACATAAACAGTTTCCATAAAAAGCTGAATCCTTGAGGAGCAAAGGTGGGCAGAGAATCTCCAGTTTGTTATTAAATGCATCAGAAAATTATTTAAATGTTTGCAAACAATGTTCCTCAAAGAAAGAACATGATAGATACTGTATACTGTATTTTGGTCCTTAACTTTTTTTTGCATTGCATTGTCTTGTTTTTTTTTTGTTTTTTTTTTGCATTGTCTTGTTGATTAATGCATGGACGCCCCTGAAAAATATGTCATCTTGAAAGAAGATCACAGAATTGAAAATTATCTTTGCAAAGGACACTGACCCAACACCATATCATAAATGGATTTTGAACTTTGGAGCTTATAATAGTCTGGATGGTCATTTTCAATTTTGGTCTTCGATTTCTCTGGGCACAGAGGCAGCTAGGATGTACCATCACATAGTGGAAATGTATATTGTATCACATGAATCAGTATTTCAGGGTTGGTTTTTTTTGTGTGCTCTGGACAAAAGATAAAAAAGACCATCAAGACTATTATCAACTACAAGCTCAAAAGTCAGGGTCTTTCATGGTATGTGGTTGGGTTCAGTGCCCATGGCAAAGTTCATTTGCACTTCTGTGATGGCAGCATTAACACAAAAAAAGTACACTGAGATTTTAGAGCAACATTAATTCCTTCAAGATATCATCTTTTCCAGTGATTTATACACATGTATCCCAAGTCAACACAAATCAGAAAAAATTTGAACTGAAATATGAAAATCCCTAACAGTATTTTTTTGAGGAACATGGGGAGGGAGAAACTAAGGAACTGTCGATAGTGATGGAAAAACTTTAAACTTTGGATAAAGTAAATATTGTAGCAACAAGCAAAATCTCAGTTTTACTAATTAGTTTTAGGAAATTTGAGATGAACTATGATTTTTATATCAGATTAGCAGTTAGAAAGAGAAAATGGCGGGAGCGTGGATTTTAAATTTGCAGCAAATATTCCCAAAGGGGAAAAGATAAATAATAAAAAGAAGGGGTCCCAGAACAGATCCCTGGGGCACACCTGAGGAAATGTGGAAGATAATCTATTGAGGAGGATAGTGTGAGAGATTGTGTCAACGGCCACACTAAAGAAAATTGAGGATATAAATTAAACCAGAATCAGCTGCCATTAGAAGGTCATTGGTGGTTTTTATGAGAGCAGTTTCTGTGCTATGGTGGGGATGGAAGCCAGACTGGAATTGTTCATAGAGGCTATTTAGGGTTAGATAGGAGTGAAGTTGAGTGGCTATAATTCTTTCAAGTTTTTTGGAGAAGAAGGGGAGGTTAGAAATGGGGCGAACTTTATTAAAATGATTGGGATCTAATCCTGCTTTTTTTTTAGAATAGTGGCATTTGTTAATGTAAGTCCATATTGTAGTGCTTAATAATGGCATTTTTAATATATCAGCTTCTCTTGAATGGCAGTTCTTGATGCACTGCCGTCTGAGGGGTCATAGATCGCAGGAGTTCAGCTTAAGCTTGAACCCTTGTCCTTTACACACTGAAATTTCTCCAAAATTGTTGAATTATATTATGCAGTGTAGGGGAGAGATAAGAAATACATCACAGACTCAGCCTTTCCTGAATGCTGCTTTTGTACCAAAGTACAAAAACCATAAGTACCATAAGTACAATCCCCTGTTGACTTCACCTATTTGAAGGTAAATTCATTACTAGGTCATTAAATTGCCCCTGTTCATGCTGTTTTGGAATGTGGTGCAAGTTCACCGGGCAGCACAGTGGCTCGATGGGTAGCACCGCTGCCTCACAGCAAGAAGGTCCTGAGTTTAATCCCAGGGTGGAGCGGCCTGGATCCTTTCTGTGTGAAGTCTGCATGTCCTCTTTATGTCTGTGTGGGTTTACTTTGGGTACCCTGGTTTCCTCCCACAGTCCAAAGACTTATGTGTTAGGTTAAAAGGTGTCTTTAAAGTGTTTGACTGTGTGTGTGACAGTGTGTTGGCTCCCCGTCTAGGGTTGTTCCTGCCCATGCACCCAGAGTTGCCGGGAGGGCACCGGCTGGCCCATGACCCTGTCTGGATTAAGCGGAAAATAATGCTGGATGGATGGATAACAATGGATGGATAAAGTTGATCAGGCAAAACATTAAATATCTCAGATTCATTCTGTCTGCAATTAAATAAATGTCAAAGTAAATTCAAGAAACACATGCATTTTTCATACTGTCCCAACATTTTTTTAATTTAGGGTTATAACACCCAATGCCAGATCATCATATTCCATATAGCCTAACAATAAAAAAATAATAATTATTATTATAAATAAATAGACAAACAATGAATTTAACACTTACACTTACATAACATCCAACATAAGCTCCAACAGTTTTATTGTCCACCATCCAGACACAAATGGCATCTTCAGTATTCACCCCTGCCTCTGCCCGGATGTGTCCAGCCATTGATCTGGAAAGCTATGAACTGGAACTGTATCATCTTTAGCGATGTATCCAGCTTCTGTTTAAGATCCTGCGACATTTGAGTTCGAGACTGGAGAACCTCGTGGTGAACGATTCAATCCTGCTATGGAGCAACACATTGCGTCTCAACTGCTGGTGCAATGATCTGAGGAGCCATTGCATATGACAGTTGGTCACCCCTAATAGTGATACAAGGGACACTAATGATTCAGCAGTATGTGCAGAACATCCTGTGGCTACGTGTTGTCTCTGAGGGCAGGGATTTCAACTGGCATTTGTCAGCAGTAAAATGCTTGCACAAAGTAAAGAGTCATTTTGGGATCTTCAGGAAAGTCCTTGGTGGCATGTTCCACTGGCGCACCCCAGGTGAGTACGCTTCCTCTTACCCATCTTTCATTCTACCTGTGGTTCTACACATGCTTGATACCCAGCTCTCTCTTTCAGCGCTGACTGAATAAAGCGCCCAGGGGAACTTAATCGCTGAACATCTGGTGACGACCTGGATGATCCCCTGTTCTCCTCTCTCTCGAGTAGGCGCCACCCATAAGAAAACCATCCCCCTCTACCCTTTGGATGCCCTGACTCACTCTGCCTACTCACACTCACACCATACCTATGATTGTGCAATTGAGATGCTGGATGACGCACCCCTTCCCAAAGCAAGGCTCTACCCGTTATACCAGACGGAGGAGGCCTTCATGTTTCATTTGAGCTTCAAACTCTCCCGCCTCCGCCGGATTCTTCTTCGTCCCCAAGTCGGACTCCTTCCTGAGGCCTTGCATTGACTACCGGAGACCCTACCTTCTCCCCCTCGTACCCTCGGCTCTGGAACAACTCCCCTCTGCTGGCTGGTACACCAAGCTTGATCTCCAAAATGCCTATAACCTGGTGTGCATCAAGAAGTGGGACGAGTGGAAGACCGTGTTAAGCACTAGCTCAGGGCACTTTGAGTACCTGGTAATGCCTTTCGGCCTGGCCAACGCCCCACAGTCTTCCAGGCATTTATTAATGATGTCCTCAGGGATATGCTGGGACTTTTGGGGATTTTCTACTTAAATGACATCTAGGTGTACCCCCCCTCCCCCCCCCCGACCACCCTTCTCACATCGCCCAGATATGACGGCTGTATGAGAACAATTATGGGTGAAGGCTGAGAAGTGTGACTTCCATGCCGAGTTAAGGGGGGGATACAGTGAGTGGAGACCGGCACTGCTTCTTAAAAGCGATTTCTTAAGAGTGATTTCCGGTTCTCCATTTGCTTGGCATTTAGAGTTAGAGCTTGGTATTTGTTTGTACTGTGCTAAGTCTGTGTGTTAGTGTCTATTTGTGGAGCATTTGCTCACATTGTGGGACACTGTGAATGAGAGTGCTGTTTGTTGTAGCGCCCCTTATAGGAAGACAACAGGTAAAACTGTGAGCGCAGCTACATTCTGCAGCACGTACTCTGTACTCTCCAGGTAAGAAGTGTGTGCCACCCGCAGTACTTTTAGATAAAATGCAGTGTAGTTAAGAGTTAGAGTTAGGTTTAGGCATTGTTTGGTTTCCTTTTATTGGGCACCACTTAGCTCTCTCTCATTGGTAGCTTTTGTATAGTTTTAGAATGTATGATATTGTATATATGGTACCTGTGTTGTTGTAGTTTGGCAGAGTTTTGTAAATGTAAAATATCATTGTGTGATATCTGTAAGATTTTGTGTTGTTGGTTGGTTTCTGGTCATTATTGTAACTAAACACCTGTGTGTGTGTGTATATATATATGTTAGCAAACATTCTGCCCTCTTCAGATAAATCATTTTGTGGGGCGTATGCTGTCTGTAAAGGAATTGAAATGAAGTATGTCACAGTTTCAATACATTATGCATATTTGTATTCTATTTGTGACTGGGAATTACAAAGTTGCAGTATGTGTATCTTTACCAGTAGATGGCATAACGTTCATCCTAGGTAATGACCTGAAGTGACTCTGATGAGAAGAATCGCTGCTCCAGTAGTAATTTAGGTACTGATCAAATTCCTTACAACTTTTGGACTACCAAAAGTAGTTCAAACTGATCAAGGAACCAACTTTATGTGTTTAAACAGATAATGAACACTCTTAGGATTACTTACCACGTTGAGTCCTTATCATCCTGAGAGCCAAGGAGCTTTAGAGAGGTTTTCACCAAACTCAAAAGTCAATGCTTTATAAGTATTGTTTGGAGACTAAAAAAGGATTGGGATGAAAGAGTACCCTTGGTCTTATTCACTGTACGCGAAACTGTACAGGACAGATGACTTGAAGAAAACCAAAAGAAAGATGAAGCAGCATTTTGATCAAAAAGCGGTTGATTGTAAGTTTCAGAAATGAGATTATGTAATGGTATTGCTCCCTGTGCCTGATTTTTGTTGTCTGCTAAATGTTCTTGTCTGTACATGATTAAGGACATTCTCAGTGGTACAGATTATGAAATCTATACTCCAGGGAGTCCCAAGATGGCGGATAACGAATAGGACGTTGTGTGCTATGCCTCCCGCAAACTTTCGCCCCATTTGATGGGATCCCTCGTTTTGAGCTTTGTTTTTTTAATTTATCGCAGTACACGAGTGTTTGCACATTCATACAATTTTATTTTCAACCAAAACAATGGCAAGTCTTTAAAAAGTAAAAAGGAAACCACCGCTAAACTCGAGTCGTCGGATGAAGCAAGCTCTCAGGTTAGTCTTGCGCTACTAACTTCTTTGCTCGAGAAGCACCGGGATGCAATCTGCAGCGACCACAGACTCGCACTGGCAGCATTGGAAACCAAATTAGACCAACTGCAGTCCACGGTTACTGACCACGAGCAGAAAATTGCCTCGCTGGAAAGCAGTTCAAGTTTGCTGGATGCGCAAGTCCTGAAGCTGGAGCAGACATGTGCTGGGCTAAAGGACGCTTGTGCTAAGCTACAAGCAAAAACAACGAAGGGCCGTCATTATCAGGCTCCACCACTTTTAATTGAAAGAAACGATTATACGTGAAGCTCGCTCCAAGAGAGGCAAGTTGCAGTACCGCGGTCACTTAATCGCTATTTTTGAAGACTTTGCTCCCGAGGTACTTGAACAACGCGTTCAGTACCGAGATGTGCTTAAGAAACTGTATGCTGCGGGACATAAGCCCGTCCTTCGGTGCCCAGCCAGGCTGTTCGTTTCTGCGCCAGACGGGAGCAAGTTGAGACTCAACTCTCTTTTGGAGGCCAAGGACTTCGTCAGATCCACGCCACCTGGTAACGATGAGCGGTAAACTCGGTCTGTGGGCTAGCGTAGCCTGGACAGGTATTGACCAGTTCGGGTGATTTCTTTTGTTTGACGTTTGCAGTGCATCTAAAGCCAAGTCTCCACGTGTTATATGGTTCTATATTCTAATTAATATTTATACTGCTGAATGTGCAAACTGTTACGTTTTGTGTGCTGGAGGTAGACTCACAGTTACACCAATGTTCCTTAGTTAGTGGTGGCCGTGCTTAAGGCCTTGGTGCTCATGTTCAGGGCTTACAAGCAGAATGTTTCTACTGTGTACGTTAAAGATACCACATGTCAGGCTTGTATGTCATGGGTGGGTTTAGTTTGTTTTTCTTTACATACATGTTGTTGGTTTTGTAGTGGTTTTTTTTTCTCTCCTCTCTCTTTCCCTCCCTCTCAATCCTCTCTGCATTACGATGTGTTCAGATCGGCAGGAACTTGGGATCCTATGCCCGCACCTCATAAGATCACTCCATGATGGCTAGTTTACATAACGTCCGTATCGTTTCCTGGAATACCAATGGTTTGAACAACCCACTTAAGATAGGTAAGGTGTTCTCACAACTTAGACATTTGCAGGCCAATATATTTTTTTTTACAAGAAACCCACCTTAAACTTACAGAAATATCCCGTGTTAAAAAGCCGTGGATGGGCCACCTTTTCCACTCAAGATATCCCATTAGGGCAAGAGGGACAGCCATCATTATTCATAAGGACATTGCGTTCGACCCAACAGAAACCATTTCAGATCCCAATGGTCGTTTTGTAATGGTGTCTGGCATTTTACAGGGGCTTCCCGTAACATAAGCCTCTATCTATGCGCCTAACCGTGATGACACTGGTTTCTTACAGGATTTCTTTCTAAAACTCCCAAATTTAGCAACCCACCGTATTATAATTGGTGGCGACTTCAATCTAGTTCTGGATACTTCCCTCGATAGATCTTCCACCAGACAAATTGCCACGTCCAAATCAGCCAAACTGGTCCTGCAGCTCGCTTCACAGCTGGGGTTGTCGGACCCATGGAGAGCCGCCCACCCACACAGCAAAGCATTTTCCTTCTTTTCAGGTGTCCACCACTCCTACTCCAGAATAGATTTTTTCCTTATAGATAGCAAGCTGATTCCTCAGGTGAACACCTCCTCCTACTACCCGATTATAATTTCTGACCATGCGCCGGTCTCATTGGATGTCGTCTTTCCCGTCAGCAAACCTCAACTGAGACACTGGAGATTTGGTGCACATATGCTTGCTGACCACGACTTTAAGAAATTTATGATAACTCAAATTGAGTTGTATTTCTCTCTTAACGACACTGTGGAGGTTGGTACCCACTCCCTGTGGGAGGCTTTTAAAGCCTACATTCGGGGTGAGATTATATCATATCTCTCACATTCCAGAAAAACAGAGAGGACGGCTTTTGGCAATATCAGCAGAATTGCTCAAAGTAGACGAGGCCTACGCCGCAAGTGCATCGTCCTCCCTCTATAAGAAACGCTTACAGCTGCATTCAGAATATAACCTCCTGATGACGCGGAAAGTCGAGATACAGCTCAGACGGTCTAGGGTGCAAGTTTTTGAGCACGGCGACAAGGCAGGGAGACTCCTGGCATACCAGACTAGGGCAGCCCAGGCTTCTAGGTTAATCCCCACAATTGAATCTGGGTCTGGCGGCGTAACGTCCAGCTTCACCACCATAAACCAAATTTTTTTGGAGTACTACACTAACCTTTATACTTCAGAATCTGGCCCCTCTACAGGTGAGACCTTTTCCTGCCTGGATGCTCTACCGTTTCCTCAGCTCTAATCCATGCGGGCAGCCGAACTGGGCATTCCCATTAGCCCCCCTGAGGTGCTGGAAGCTATACGCTCCCTACAAAGTGGTAAATCTCCAGGCCCTGACGGATTCACAACTGAATTCTTTAAAGAGTTTTCAGTTCTTTTTGCCCCAGTTCTGGCCAGGTTGTATAATGAGTCCTTTCATTTGTGCTCCTTACCCCCTTCATTGTCGAATGCAACAATATCACTTCTGCTTAAAAAGGACAAGGATCCAATTTTCTACAGTAGCTACAGACCGATTTCATTACTTAATGTGGATTTTAAAATACTGGCAAGTCCTTGCCAATCGCCTACAACCAGCCCTTCCAGATCTAATACATTTGGACCAAGCCGGGTTCATGCAGGGCAGACATTCCTTTTTTAACACCAGACGATTTCTTAATATCCTCTACTCTCAACCATCGGATGTATCTGACGTGATGGTGTCGCTGGACGCCGAGAAGGCCTTTGACAGTGGGGTACCTGTTCTATGTTTTGGTTAAATTCGGCTGTGGCTCCAACTTTTTGTCCTGGGTTCGTCTTTTATATTCTGCTCCAACTGCCTCAATCCTGACCAACGGCATTCTTTCACCCCCCTTCCCGCTCCAGCGTGGAACACGCCAGGGCTGCCCTCTTTCTCCATTGTTGTACAACTTAGCCATTGAGCCCTTGGCTATCATTTACAGCACTATTTGAAGAAAATGTTGCCCCCCTTCTTGACACCGCTGCATCCTATCTAGACAGATGGTCTTCTCTCCCTCTGTCGCTCACTGGGCGAATTAACTTGATCAAAATGAAACTTTTACCGAAATTCTTATACATGTTTCAACACATACCAATCCAGTTAAACAAAGCCTTTTTTACCAAACTGGACAGTCTTCTCGTTTCCTTTATTTGGAATAAGAAACCTTCGCGCATGAAAGGGTCTTCTCTACAGCTTCCAAAAGCCGTGGGTGGCCTGGCTCTTCCAAATTTCCGACATTATTATTGGAGCTGCAACATTCAGAAACTTATCTACTGGACCAGAAGCTACCCCTCAAGCAGCTTACCCCCTTGGATTCAGCTCGAACTGTCATCGTCCAACCACTCTCTTCATGCAATACTTTGCTCCCGGCTTCCCATGCCGCCCAACTCTATTCCATCAAATCCAGTAGTCAGAGGCTCAATTAAAATATGGCTTCAGTTCAGGAATTGTTTTGGCTTACGTGCAGGTTCAATCTGTGCCCCTATTGTAGGTAACCGACAATTCTTACCATCATGTACGGAGTCTTTCGTATATGGTCTGAAAAAGGCATCACAACAATTCGTGATCTTTTTAAGGATGGCTTTTTCCTATCCTTCGCCGATCTACGGATAAAATATGACCTTTCCAACAGCTACCTATTTCGTTTTTTTACAAACCAGGCACTTTGTACAGCATTCCTTTCCTCATTTTCCAGGTCGCCCCCCCGATTCTAAAATTGAATGCTTACTGACTCTCGACCCAAATAAAAAAAAATTAATCTCCACCATTTACAACACAATTCGCTTGTCCGAAAATAACCAATTCATTGCTTTGAAAAGCTCCTGGGAACAGGACCTGGCTGTGAACCTCACTGAGGGGCAATGGGCTCGTATTTTGAAAGGAATACACTCCTCCTCAATATGTGCTAGACACTGTTTAATACAGTTTAAAGTGGTACACAAACTTCATTTTACTAACGCTAGGTTGGCAAAAGTGTTTCCAGGCAGGTCAGATGCATGCCCCAGATGCAGCCAATCACCAGCTGACCACCTCCATATGTTCTGGTCCTGCCCTAGACTATTGTCCTTTTGGTTTGAGATTTTTGGGACGCTCAGCCGGGCTCTCGAGATCACTCTGGATCCATGCCCTGCTGTGGCGCTGTTTGGGGTTTCCCTGGGTGGTCAGCTACCAGTTCCAGCCCAACGCGTCATAGCATTTTGCACTCTGCTGGCTAGACGCGCCATACTTCTGAGGTGGAAACGTCCCTCTCCGCCGACCCACAATTGGTGGCTCCAGGAACTTTTGAGTAACATCAAACTAGAGAAATTACACGCCTATAGAATAGGATCCCTACAACTTTTCCACAAAACGTGGTCACCTGTCCTCAATGTAATTGAGGATCACGATATAGTTGCTGAAGATTAGAGAGGTATTACACCCCCCCTTTATTTCTTTTTATTTTATTTTATTTTTTTTATTATTATTATTATTATTATTATTATTTTTTTTTTTTATTATTATTATTATTTTTATTTTATTTTATTTATTTATTTATTTTTATTATATGTGTATATATGTATGTGTATATATATATATATATTTTTTTTTTTTGCGCTTATTTATTTAATTTTATTTATTTATTTTTGGGTGTTTGCTACCTTTATAAAAAATATATATATTCAGTCTGTTGTATAAATGCTGCTTTCTGTCAGACTATACAATTTCACAAAACACATCAGTTATATTATATTTACTCTACACTATTTTACATATGCCGTAGCTTGTTTCCTGTAGAATACTAACATATACATATTCACGAACAATACATGTTTATTGAGATCTTCTTGGTTAAGGCATTAATGAGATATTGAAATTCCTATTTAGAAAAAAAATCTGAATCATATAATTTCAGAACTTCTTAATGTATTGGTCTTATCTGCATAATAATATACAATATACACGTTCAAAAGTAACTTTCAGTACAATAAATATGTGCAACAGCAACTGAGTGTTCTGAAAAAAAAACAGTTGTGGTATAAAATCAACCCAATTTATCTGTAATGGTTTCCCTTAAGAGACACTATACAAAAACTAAGTACATAATGCCCCATTACACATTACACCTTAATCACATTAGCTGTGAGTGTACTTAGAGAAGTCCACACTTAAAGTGGAGTTCATGCTTTAAGCTTAAAGTGGCTCAAAATGTGTGCAAAGACATTAACAATCTGCTCCTGCCTGACCTGCAGGTTCACCTGAACATATAATGATAGGGAATATTCCTAATCTGAAGGAACTGAGCTCAGCATTTTCAAGTTGAGTGTCTTGATTTAAATACACCTCGTCAGATGCTCCTCTATAATTTCATGCTTAACTGTAAGTAAGTGCAACCTGTTTGTCATATAATATTGCTTTGTCCCATTCTGATGTGTCTGCGTGTTTAGCTTGGCTGGTGTAAATAGTTTTACCTTAAGTCCAGGGGAAAGGAAAGTCCTCTGTTTCACCTGCACCACTGCAATTGCTATAATGACGGCTATGCTGGCCAGAAGAAAGAACGCAGCTAAGGCTGCTGCAAGTTTAGTTGACATTACCTGAAGGATTGTAGAAAGTGCATAAATAAATTAGTAACTAATAAAAGTGAATAGCTTGAGCAGATTCAGATGTTGCAGTTAGTATTGATCTATACACTACTTTCATGTGAGACAGAAAGCATTCCCATTTTCCATGAAACTCTAGTGCCTGCTGGCATTATGGGTGGACCTTATTCACATCAAAGCATCCATCAGGATAAGAAAGATTTTAAGAATAATTAGGAAGTCAAATACATTTTTAATTTAAAAAATTCATAAAATATTTTAAGTGCATTTGAAGAGTAAGACATCAGAGGAATTAGAGTGGGTTATGAAATATAAAGCTGATAGAGATTCCGGTACACAATAAAAAAAAAAAAACAAGACTTATTAGTGAACATTTATGTAATGACCTGATGGCAAACCAACACCGCAAGACATTTTGAAGGCCAATATTAGCAAAATTTTACAAATTCATCTAAGAGAAATTATCATTGTAATTTACTACTGCAATTTAGGTATTTTTTTTGTAAATTGCATTATCATTACAAATGACATTTTCTATGATGTATAAATCACAGTTAAATATTGTTATGTATTCTATTCCTCTGTTATCAAGCATTTATGCCAAAGGTTCAATAATAAGTTATTTTGTATTTTTTCATATTTGTAATTTACGATGCCATTTACTGTTTTGGCAATTCATGTCATGGAAGCAAAAGTGGAAATTAGATAACGGTCGTTTAATATTTTTTAACATTGATTATAATTTTGGCTCATTAAATCGATCAAACACAACCAAACATAATATAGGTAAACTTAATTCAAGTCTCTACTTTTTATTAAATCATAAGCCAAGTATTGCATACTGCAGTAACATAATATGATTTGAATTTACAAGATACATGTATTGTAACTAAGGTGGAGTGTTCCTTCTTCGAAGAAATTTTAAAATGGAAATTAAAAACTTGTTGTTCTTAAAGTGCCTACTCTGATACTTAGCAACAGAATAGTTAAAGCATTACAGTACAACATAATGGTATAAACTTGCCATCTATTATACACATACAGATCAATTACAATACAACAGAGCTCCTGTAATGCAAGCATTAATGAATGACATATGCACTAAAAGATCAGCCAAAAGTGCATGTTTAAGCATGTCTCAAAATCAATTACTGTGGCATGTACCGGACAGTTCCAAATGACCATTAAATTGTTTTAGTTTATTAGTTTTTTTCTAGCTACCTGATAAGCAGCTGAAAAATTTCATATTTTCCTACCTTTCTGCGGGAACCTCCACTGAGGTGATCAGATGAATGTGATTCCTTGTTGACCATCCTGCCCAGAGAAGTGTTCGTATGGGTGTGTGTGTGACTGTTTTTGTACTATGTGTGTGTACATGTGAATGACTATTGGAATAGGAGGGAGCAGGAATTACTCCCTGCAAACAAGGCCCTTCCCACTCAGGCAAGTCCAACCTTCTGAAACCCATGCTTTTCTTCATGCACATTCACAATGAAGGTTTCTTTTGAGTCAGAATTTTCACTTTAAATCATGATCCACTTAAAACATAGTCCTAAATGTAACTGTATAAATTTAATATTATTTCCACAAAGCTTGCCTGATATTAACCTCTGGTTATATAAGAGTAAAAAGATGGTCAGCTGGACAGCTTGTTTAAACAATCATAACTATCAATGTTACATAAATAACATTTAGTAGGTTTAGTATGCTTTTTAATGCCCAAATACTAAATGCTCAATTTTTTTTTTTTTTTAATGGACCAAGAAGATTTTAGTATGGATAAAAAACTATAACCATAAAAAAAAACAAAGTACAGTAACTAGCTAACTTCTAATAATTATTACTTTGCTTATGCCACATATATGATATTCCAGTGTCTAAGTTTCAATATGAATTGTTATAGACTAAGAAACACACTTAACAGAAATGTCATTTCATGAAATATATTTCTTATATATATATATATTTGCAGCTTTAGCAGATATAAACTACAATATTACAAAGTATATCCAAAGATGTATTCTAACATATATTTTAAATTGGCGCCCTACATGTTAGTTCCCTGGCAATATGATTTTGGGGTGTAGCCACAAAATAACAGTAAATAGTAGATTAGTAATCTAACTGTTAGCAAACTTAATTTGTCTCTATATAAAACAAAATTGTTATATAATAAAATAAATCAAAAATTTTCATTGATAACTGCGAAAAGACCATAAAAAGGCTCACAAACAAATCCCATGTCTCAATTGAATGCTTGTAAATGATCTTCCATTTCTGAAGCTCATATTCATATCTGTATGAGCTACTTCATAAAACCAAGTGTTCGAATTGAAAATCAGGATGTCTTGTGTCTCCGTATGGACTACACTAAACAGGCCACAATTATAATGTAAATTATTTTAGTGCACAGTTTTGCTTTCAGAGTCAGTTGGAAATGTAGAAGCTTGCTCTTAAAAAGGCACTTTAAGGATATCTGAGACGGAAGAGGTGAGGCCTGTGGTCACCAAATATCTTGCACAAACCACATCTACACATCATGTAAAACACATCAGCTTTAGGTTTAAAGGGCAAAAGGTTGTAGAAGTTTATAATTTTAGCAGTTTTTTTTGTTTTAGAAAAGCAGTTTTTCAGAAACCTTGTACAGTGAAGAAGATCTTTAGATGAGAATATAATAAAATGCTCCACAGTCTTAAATTAATACCTACAATCCCTCCTATTCTAGTACATTTAATACCTACTATTTAGTACCTAATATTAATATTAGCAATGGTATGGTCTGGTTTATAGCACTGACAAGAAAACTGCACCTTGTCAGATATTAAACATTTTTATTAAAGTGTACACCGGAATGTGAACCAACATGCACTGAGGCTGACCAGAGAAAAGCCAATTGAAAGTGGATCAGACTGTTCTCCTCACCACACACTGGTAAAAAAGGAATATTTTTAGATGAGAGTGAGATCTGACACCACATTAGTGAGTGGGAACCGGAAAGTTAGCCTTTCACGATTAGATTGGTCGAGTGATATGAGTGGGAAGCAGCCACATTAGCTCTAACTGTGTACTAAAGAGGATTGCAGCTCCTGACTTCACTGCCTCATACATGGGCCTTGCCCTATAAATAGAGTCATGCCAGTGCCTTTCAAACCAAATCCATAATGCTGTTTGTTTTTGACAGGTATTTCTTTTGAAAGACTCCTCAGATGCTTCTTCATATTAATAATCTCTGTCTCAGGAGTAATAACCGACCAAACAGGATATTTAGGTTGATTACTATCTAAGAGCTATGTGGAATCTGTATTCAAGTAAATTAACTCTTATTATCAGATTGTGTATATTGTGTATATTGTGTGTGTGTGTGTGTGTGTGTGTGTGTATTCTGTGGATAATTAGCATAGTCAATTCATTCATATTTCTACATTTTGTTTTTACAAAAAGTTCATTAAGCCATAGCAACATTGGCAACACTCCCTGGTGTCATGAGTGGGTGTGGTCTTCCTTGCGTTTCCCAGCATGCTTTGCGAAACTCCGGTAAGGACGGTATTCTGCTTAAAGTGCTTTATAGTAAGTTCATGTGCTAGTTGCAATATGCTATTCCCACTCCGTAAATTCAGATTTATGAGTATGTCATGTTCCAGTGGTTTGTTGTTGGAGTTTACAAAAATAGTCAATACTATGTTAAAAGGTTGTAGGTCACTGAATGGAACTGGTGACTGTGGAGGCCATTGAATGCGTGGTCATTGAATGCGTGGTCATTTTTTAAGAAAGCAGTTTAAAACAATTTGAGCTTTGTGGCATGGCACACAGAAGATGTGTACACTGTAATCGAAAAGGAATGGACATGGTCAGCAAAAATGAATGGTAGGCAACAGCAGCAGGTAGTCTGTGGCATTTAAACAATGCTTGATTGGGGCTCAAAGTGTGCCAAGAAAATACCCCCACACCATCACACCACCAACAATACAAGACATGGTGAATCCATGCTTTCTTGTAACCCCATTGTGAAAACATGCTTACTGTTTTCATTCTGACTCCATCCAGATGTTGCAGCAGAAATCAAGACTAATCAGACATCGTTCTTTCATTCTTCCATTGTCCAGTTCTGGTGAGCCTGTGTGAATTGTAGACTCAGTTGCCTGTTCTTAGCGAACAGGAGACACACCTGTTGTGTTCTTCTACTGCTGTAACTCATCTGCTACATGTTTGACATGTTGTGTGTTCAGTGATGATCTTTTTGCATATCTTGGTTGTAATGAGTGGATATTTAAGTTACTGTTGCCTTTCTATTATCTCAAACCAAACTGCATATTTTCCTCTCAGCTCTTCTACCAACAAGGCATTTCTGTCCAGAGAACAGTTGCACAAGTTTGTAACTCGGAAGATAATAATACTAATACCAGCATATCTAGCACCAACAACAATACCGTTTTCAAGGTCACATAAAATAACCATTGTTCCCCATTTTGTTGCTCAATTTGATCTTCAGCACGTCATCATGAATCATAAATGTTTATATACAGTATCTTACAAAAACAAGGCAGTGGTTGTCTTATTTTTTTGTAACTATTTTATTATACCTTTTAATGGGTCAACACTAAAGATATGACACTTTGATATAAAGTAGTCAGACTACAGATTGTATAACGGTGTAAATTTGCTGTGTGCCTCAAAATAACTCAACACACATCCATTAGTATCTGATCCACTGGCAACAAAAGTGAGTACAGCCCTATGCGAAAACTGCCAAATTGTGCCCAATTAGCCATTTTCCCTTCCTGGTATCATGTGACTTGTTAGTGTTACAAGAAATCAGGTGTGAATGGGGAGCAGGTGTGCTCAATTTGGTGTTATCACACTCTCTCATACTGGTCACTGATCTCAATATGGCACCTCATGGCAAAGCATCCCCCGAGGATCTG
>JAUZSU010124021.1:0-17721 GCA_034780255.1 Parotocinclus maculicauda | reverse complement strand
TGTGTGGCAGCAGCCAGGTGATGAGTACAAAGACAAGTGTGTCTCGTATACAGTACCACCAGCTCTGTAATGGAGGGGTGGAAGAGGATTAAAGTGGCAACATATGAAGCTTTAGTGAACTCCATGCTCAAGGCAGTTAAGTGAGTGCTGGAAAATAATTGTGGCCACACAAAATATTGCCACTTTGGGCACAACCTGGCCATTTTCACTTAGGGGTGTACTCACTTTTTTTTTTCAAATACAAGATTTGCTTGTATTTTATTTCATTGCAGACACCATTATCCTGAGATATTTCATGTTTTTGTTTTCTGGTCAACTTCAGTTAACTTGTTAATAAACGCCAATTCCTGCACTGTAGATGGAGAAATGTCATTATTCCTTCTATACTGTTCATGAGCTACAACATTTTTAAACATTTCAATAATTTTCTCACAAGTTTTTGACAAACGGGAGATCCTCTTTGCTCCTCAAAGACTCACCCTTGAGCCTCTAAATCTGAATCCTGCATCCTGGATTCTACATTTGTACTAAATCAAGATTACAACTACCTTTTGACATCAGATTATTTTTAACTCATTAGTAGCTGTAAATTGCCCCATCCCAACTTGTTGGTATGTGCTGCAGACCTGAAATGTAGAAATATATGTTTATTAACAAACGAAATTGATCAGACAAAACATGAAATATCTCAGGTCCATACTGTAAAATAAAACTCATGTAAGAAGCACTCTGTGTCTGTTTTCAGTTGCATTTCTATACTGTCTCAATGTTTTCTTGGGGTTGTAATACACTGGTCACAAACATGAGGGAAAATTTCTAAATAAATATGATAAAAAGAAGCATTTTTTTAATTAAACGAGAACATTGAATGATAGTTGAGAAATGGCAAATGAAAGTTGAGAAAATAAAGATAACTTTTATTTAATTGGTGAAAAAAACACTATATAAAAGGATGACAGTGCTGGAGTAGCTGAACACCCCAATCAAGGTCAAGGTGAAATTTATTTATATAGATAACAGTATATTATCTTAAAAGGCCAATCCCAAATTGAGCAAGCCTAGGGCAACAGTGCAAAGGAAAAACTCCCTGAATTTAGAAGGTAGAAACTTTAGAGGACCAAGACTCAAAAAGGGACCCATCCTCCCTGGGTGGCCTGAAAGTTAATTGAAACAGTTAAGTTGTATTAGTAGTAAAATAAAGTAAACAATACAATTAAAATTAAGCAACAAAATAGACTTAACATATTGAGTCCTCAGCAGTAAGTTATTGGAGGCACATCATCTCCTAATAACTAAATGAGGGAGGGAGTTTTTGGTACTTGGTGTGGCCTGGGCATGGTAAGACTGGATTCTGTTGATATAAACCAAAAGAGTAATGCTGAGGTGGAGGAATATCCAAGTGTGTGGTGCTAGAATCACCTCGGAGAGAAAAGAGAAAATGTAGGTACTTGTGGGTTAGGAGCACAGAATCTATTAACAATCACTGATGCAAGGTGCGGTATGAAACCCTGGCAGCATTAACTATAGCAGCATAGATAAAAGGGGAAGAACTAAAAGGTAACACAGTCAAGAGGCAACCCGAGTCATGCATCCCAGTCTAAATCTAACCAAAAGCTAAATTAGAATGCTTTTAGCCTAGACAAACATTTGGAGGGTATTTGAATCTCAAACTAAAGTGGGAAGTTTACTTCATAGCTGGGGGGACCGAGTATGAGAAAGCATTTCCCCCTGCTGTGACTTTTTTGAATTTTAGGACCTGAAAAGAAGTCCTGCACCTTCTGAACGAAGTGGACAAACTGTATTATAAAATTGTAAAAAAGAGTTCACTCAGATAATGTGGGGCCAGACCATGTAGAGATTTATATGTTACAATAAATATTTTATAATCAATACGAAATGTAACTGGCAACCAGTGTAGAGACGTCAGAACAGAACTGATATGATCAAATTTTATAGTTCTAATTAGTACTCGAGCTGTTGCATTCTGCACTAGTTGAAGTTTATTTAGAGATTTACTAGAGCATCCAGCAAGTAAAGCGTTATAGTAAACCAACCTTGAGTTTATAAATGCATGAAACAATTTCTCATCATCTTGAAAAGAATGGATATTTCCAACTAAATAAGTTTAGCAATATTACATAACTGTAAGGAAGCAATTTGTGTGATTTTACTAATGTGCACATCGAGGGAGAGATCTGAATAAAACGTAACACCTTAGTTTTTTACAGTTGGACTTGGCGTTACCGAACAGCTACTAGATTAAGTAGCAAACCTATCTTTCACAGTCACGGGTCCCACTAATAAAACTTCAGTTTTATCTCAGTTAAGTAATAGGAAATTAAAAGACATCAAGTTTTCAAACTCCTTAACACAATTCTCTATTTTACTGTAAGGCCGTCATTTGGATCAGCTGATATGTACAGCCGTGTATCATCTGTATAGCAGTGAAAACGAATACCATGTTTACAAATAACTTAGTCTCAAGGTAGCATGTACAGGGAGAATAATAGTGGGCCAAGCACAGACCCCTGATAGACACCGTACTACACTTTTAAGAGATTAGACCGTTGATTATTCCGGTCGGTCAGATGGGATTTAAACCAAGAAAATGTCAGTCCCTTAATACCTATAGTGTTTTCTAGCCTATTCAGTAAGATATCAGGATCTAAAGTGTCAAATGTTGCACTTAAATCTAATAGAACAAGAAAAGAAACATGTCCATTATCTGATGATATTAATAGATCATTAAGTACCATAATTAATGCTATTTCAGTACTGTGATGATTTTGGAGGTAACTGCAGAGCTGCAGATAGACAGCTTTTTCTAACATTTTGGAGATTAAAGGTAGATTTGAAATTGGCTTATAATTACACAGAAAACAAGGGTCAATACTGGCTTTTTTTAATCAGGGGTTTTATTACAGCACATTTAAAGGATTTTGGCACATAACCAAGGGTAAGGGTTTAATTTAAAATAATACCTAGTGGTTCTATAATATTGGGTATTAATTATTTGAGTAAATATGGACGAGCCGATCAGTGAGTACAGTTTTGTATTAGTAATTGGGGTAAAAGATTCTAGTGCTGATTTAGGTAATTAAACAGAAATCTACACTAGTGCTTTATCTGGAAAGTTGCTAAATAGATGGGTGATTTGATGAGCATTGAGTTTTCGTCTATATTTTTCTATATTAACGTTAAAGAAAGACGTGAAGTCATTACTGTTAACATCATTCTGAAATTCAGAGTCAGTTTCTTTGATTATTTTATCTGTGATTGAAATAAATATACAGATTTAGCATTGGTAAGGACCTGTTTATACTCTGCCTTGCTATTCCTCCAAGCAATCTTAAATACCTTCAAGTCCCCACTTGCGTTCTAAACTGCGAGCTCTTTGCTTTAAACTATGGGTGTGGTCATTATACCAAGGTGCTCGCCTTTTTTTCTTGAATACATTTGACCCTAGCAAGAGCAACTATATTCAGGGCTGAGTAAAACACACATTCTAATTGGTTGGTTGCAAGCTCAAGATAAGCTTGTTTTTAAACGGCAAGTCTGAAAGGTTAATAATAAACGCAGCTGGGGGTAGGCGAATCTAAGTTGATACATGTAGCTCAAAAACTAAGAGAAAGTGATCAGAAACAAACTCAGTTTGTGGCAAAACATCTAGGTTATCTATATCGATACCAAATGTTAATTTATATCTAAAGTATGAATACAGCGGTGGGTCGATCCCATCACATTCTAAGTGATACTCGTGGATTCTAAATTGGGCTTAAAAGCACTATTAAGTGGATTCTGCTCATTTTCAAAGTGAATGTTAAAATCACCTACAATTAAAGCCTTATCTGTTGAAAGTACTAAACAGGAAATAAATTCTGAGTAAGGACCTGGAGGGCGATAAATAGTGATGAGCTGAAGAGAGTATTGTTTAGACTTACATAAAGATGGTTCAGTCACATTAAGAATCAGTATTTCAAATAAATTAGCCTTATAATGGGATTTAGCACTAACACCTAGATCTTTGTCAAAAATTGTAGCTACACCTCCTCCACAACCATTAGGACGAGGGCATAGAACATAACTGTACCCAGGAGGGGAGGTTTCATTTAAGGCTAAACATTAATCTGGTCTAATCCAGGTTTCAGTAATACAGTGTGTGTAAGTGTTTATTAGTGATTAATTCATTTATAATCACTGCTTTGTTTGTCAGCAATCTAATGTTAAGTAATCCTAGCTTAAGTTTAAGATGATTATTTTCACAAGAGCTATCTGTGTTTACCCTAATAAGGTTATTAAAGCAGACTTTTTGGGTGCATTTAGGCTTGGGGAAGATGCGGGTAACAGAAACAGTTTTAATAAAGTTGGGTTTGGGTAACATGGGTACCAGCAGACAGTTGGTTAAGCCTAATGAGAAACAATATTTCCTATGAGAAATAATATTCTCTGATCTGATGAGATGAAAATTGAACTTTTTGGCATTAATTCTAAGTGGTATGTGTGGAGAAAACCAGGTACTGCTCATCACCTATACAATCCCAACAGTGAAACATGGTGGTGGCAGCATCATGTTATGGGGTGTTTTTCAGCTGCAGGGACAGGACGACTGGTTGCAATTGAATGAATGATGAATGCGGCAGAGTACAGACATATTCTGGAAGAAAATCTCTTCCAGAGTGCTCAGGACCTCAGACTGGGCCAAAGGTTCACCTTCCAACAAGACAATGACCCTAAATACACAGCTAAAATAACAAAGCAGTGGCTTCGGAACAACTCTGTGACCATTCTTGACTGGTCCAGCCGAGCCCTGACATAAACCCAATTGAAAATCTCTGGAGAGACCTGAAAATGGCCGTCTACCAACATTCACCATCCAACCTGCTGGAACTGGAGAGGATCTGCAAGGAACAATAGCAGAGAATCCCCAAATCAAGATATAAAAAAAATTGTTGCATCATTTCCAAGAAGACTTGATGGCTGTACTAGCTCAAAAGGTTCTACTAAATACTGAGCAAAGAGTCTTAGAATACTTATGACCATGTGATATTTCAGTTTTTCTTTTTTAATAAATTTGCAAAAAATTCTACGTCTTTTTCTGTCAAGATGAAATGCTGAGTGTACATTAATGAGAAATAAAAAGAACTTTTTTGGTTTTAGCAAATGGCTGCAATGAAACAGAGTGATAAATTTGAAGGGGTCTGAATACTTTCCATACTCGCTGTATGTATGTATGCATGTACATGTATATTATGTATATTAGTTGTAAACGTTGTGTAATATGACTGACTTATAGAAAGACTGAATTAAGGAATAAAGAAACTGCATCAAAAAAAATAACCTGTGTGACCGTAGCTTCCTTTCCTATGTAAATACAGTATAATTGATGGCAACTATACACCTACACTTGATCGTGGCAAGGTCAGTCAGATAAATCAGAAGCTTAAAGGTTAGTTCAGTTAAGTCACTGAAATCAAAACAGACTTGATTATTAGCATAATCATAAAGAATTCCCAATAAGGCAGCAATGTACAGAAAGGTCAAATTTTCAGTACTAATCAGCTGTCAAATTAACACAAGGTAGAATATGAAGCAGTGACTTGTTTACATTGTATATTATCCCAGTGCACTTAATTGTTTTTTCCAAGTTGTACCAGATGTTGCTGATAGCTTATGAGAAAAAATGAAAGCTTGACAGATAAATAATAAAGCATGGTTTTAATCGTAGGCCATTTCACTAATGACTGCTTAATCTCATGTGTTTTGATTGTATCCAAGGCGAATAAAACTTTGCAGAAAAACAAAAAACTAAGACGAGCCACACTATTACACCACCATCATAAGAAAACATTCAAATTATTTGAGTGATTCTGTTGGCACCAGTGATTTTCATATAATACATTTTTTTTTAATTGCATTGCTCCAAAGATAAAAGATAAATTAAAATTTTTGTAAGAAGACTGCTTTTATAAAATAAAATACAGATAGTTAAAATTATGATTCAGCTAAATTTTCAATATTCTTGACTGAAGTTTGATTTCAGGCTAAAGGCATAAAGTAGCAAAAACTATAGACAGACTTACAGCTACATTTGTTTAATGTTCACATTTGAAAGACAAGCTTTAGAATTAGCTGTCATAAATAAGCACTTGTGCTTTAAAAATTATGTATCAAGTCACAACTCGAGGTTTAGTAACAAGAACTGATTCACGTGGGTGAAAAAGCCGCCTTATACACTAAATACCAAGTAACTTCTTTGTAGATTATTCTCAATTTCTTGCAAATCCAAGCAAGTGTATTTCAGTTAACTCTGGATCGCCATCAGGTTCTAGATGCATCCTATTCACCCAATAGAAAAGATTTAAAAGTCAAATGTCTTTGTTTTTTATTGAGGCTCTTGTGTAAATGACCCATTATTGAAACATCCCATTGGGACGTACACACCATTTTGAGAGAAGAAGACAATGCTAGATAAACGACCTCCGTCTGGTCAAACCCCCACAAATTTGCTTTTTCTTTAAATTAACAATGATTTCATCCAGAGATGGAAAGCCATCCCGACGTCTCAAGCAATTTGTCTCAAAACACAAAACATCCCACAGAAGCAATTCTGTTAACAGTACTTGTTCATCCTGCAGGAGCAAAATGTTGCCTAGTCTGCACACTGAGCAAATAGTGTCATATTTGATTAGTGTTCATGTGTTTCATGGTCCTTTGATAGTATGAGCACGTAAAAAATGTAATGTGTCCAAAAAAAGAGGCCCAATCCTTATAATCCAACTGATACGATAAAGCATGTGAGAACGGCTCGGTCTGAGGTTTTGGGGACGTGGGGAACTGAAGGAATATCTCAAGCTCAGTGAAGCGCACATGCTCATCAGACCAGTGAACAGCAGCCTAGGCTCTGTGATGGTGGAGGATTCTCGTCTCCCTAGGATTCATATAAAAGAAATCGAGAAAGCGCAAATTGATGTAAATCTCTAGGTCATAGGGTTAAGGTCATAGGTTCATGCGTAGATGCTCTGGTCGCTTTGCTAGCACTGGGTATGTCTGCTGTTTGAATGCGCCCATGGTTGAGCCGCCGGGTTGCCTAATGGGTAATGGAGCGGTGACTTCGGTGCTGGCCGAGATCTCCATCTGATCCACAGTGGACACTTCCATAGCTTGCTCAGAGGGAGACTGCAGAGAGGAAGCACCAGGCAATGTGGGAGCTCGTGCCCAGGAGTCTGCAGAGAACTTCACTGGACTAGAAGACAAAAACAGTAGGAAGCTATTACTTACCAAGCGCCGCCACATACTCAGGCACTTTTTTTTTTTCTTCAAATGATTGCTTTATATGCAACAAACTCCACAGAAATCAACTAGATACATTAAATCACACTAACCATTATACAGGTTAATTAATACAGTACAGGCAAAAAGCAAAAAAAGTTTTTTTAAATGCAAATCTTGTTTTGATCTAGGTGGATCCATTCAAGTAGTACGAACTTCACAGGCTTTCTAACCAACAAGAAACTATGGCAGTTTAATAAGACAAGTCAATATAGTTACAATGTGTCCCTGATTATTTATTGCCTGCATGTGACTCGTGTTTAACTCACTCATTAACATCAGAGTTTTAAATCACAATGCTACTTTTTTTGTTTAAGAAAGAGCTGCTTGTGTTGTATAAAATCAGCTACAGCTACTAAAAAAGCGTTTGTGCCCAATCTGTTGGGTACATGACAAATTATGTTTAAGTTTAATTCTTTTTTCAATCAGAGTTCTAAATTACAGCATATAGATCATTTTTGTCAATGTCTTAAAAACTTAAAAATAGCAGCAGATGCTGGCTTGTGTCTGGCTCTGCACTCTTAATATAGTTGGCAAATTTAAAATGTATTATTATTGTTGTTCAGAGTGTTTCCGCTTTCATGCATACTGCAAACTTCATTCTTACCGTGAGGAACTTGTACCCATGGCTGTAACCTCAATAACACCAGATCACTGCCCCCTTTACTAATAGTGCACTAAATAGGAAGAAACACTTCAGTGCACTTTGGAGAACAACTGAAATCTAACACGTTCTCATCATCGGAGCACAGCTCTGTCTCAAACAAACAGCTGGAACTGTGTTTAAAACAGAATTCAATTATGAATTAATGTTAATGTTAGTGAGAGCAGTGTGTTTTTGTGTGTAGCATTGTTGCTGTATATGACCAGCACAGAAACAGTTATATGAGACGTATCGGCTGATTAAGCAGCCAATTGATCAGTGCATCTTTAATATATAGACAGAGAGGCAGCCATGTTGCAGCTTTATTACAGCACTGAATGTATTGGCCCATCCATGATTGGTTGTTGTTGTCTCTTTTACTCCCCCATGCCCCTTAAATGGATTAGGCACATATAGAAAATTATTTTACTGATTAAAAGCAAATTAAAAATTCATCATAGGTTGGTGCTTGTAGGTTTTTCTGGATGCTCCTTGGAAATTTCTTATAGTATAACCCTGTTTATAGTAATACCTCTTAAGACTCCCACATGTAAATGCAGGCCAGGCATTAAAGATTTAGGGCCAACTTAATAAGCACGGTGACAAAATTAAGCATGAACTTCACAATGTTGTGATTGGCCATAACTGGTGATCAGATCTGTCTCATATAACCGATTTTCTGCAGGTCACATTTACACTAGCGCAGCATGCAACAGTGACAAACACAGCCAGACATGAAAGCAGTGCTTTTACTACCTTTAATCAAGAATTCAGTTTGTGTGTATAAAGTTTCATACACTCATTCTGTTTTCTTTGAGACAGCTGCTCACACATGTTCCTGATGAGAACGTGTTAAACTTTGGTTGTGTTACGAGTGCTACTTCGTCAACTGAACGGTCTCTTCACATAGTGCATTAATCATGAGGGAGTAGGGATACTAATGCATTTCAGACACCACCATGTCTTAAGTACAGAAGCTCTTCAGACTGTGCCGTTTGCAATGCATTCATAGTTAAAATAAGCCACGGGGGAACCTGTTGTCGAAAAACATTAGCCCCCTGCTGCCTTTCTTTAGCAATTGAGACGGTTCCCTTAAAAGAAAAGCTGAACAAGAGGTTTCTATCTTTTGCAATTTATAATAATAATAATTTTAAGTTACATAACGCCTTTCTCAAACCCAAGGACGCTTTACATCAAGTATAAAAAAATAAACAATTTAGACAACATAGCACACAGTTCAATACGAGCAGACACATCAAACATTAAATAGAGGAGAAAAACAGAGACGTTTTTAGAAGAGATTTAAATTCTTTGATAGTTGAAGCAGACCTAACAGACAACATTTACATTTAGAAATCTTAGACTAAAAGAAAACTGGAATCAGCAATTAGAGTTGGCCAGGAAACTTGGGGTATGTCTAATTACTAGTTAGTAATAGGGTTGTTCATTAATCCAGGTAAGTTAGTTCTCATTTTTTACCTGATCAGGTTTCCTTGGTGTTTTTAATCTGGGAATATGATTACATTTTATAGGGACTGTGTTCAGGTATGCACCATTTGACGTCCATCTGCGCAACATCCGTTCACTTTAATATCTGAAGTTTTAAGGGTTTTAAGAGAACCTTGAATGACCTGCTTATTGCAAAGATAATCTCAGCCTTGAAAACAATTTTTCATAGTGTTTTAATTATTGTTTTTTTATAGTAGTTAATTGAAACTCCGATGTGTAAAGTATCTTATTTATAAGTGACGATGGTAATGTCCAGTCAATATCCATTTTCTTCAACATCCTGTTTAACAGAACTTAATGCAGAGGTTAAGCGGCATATACCTGTACAGCAATACTGTAAATGAAGAAGGCCACATTAAATTGATTACCTTAAAGGCGTTCTTGGGCTCCCTAAAAAGCGGCGAGGTGATCGAATTTTTGGCTCAAATGAGAACTTCTCCTTAACGTTCTCCAACACGGATGGAGCGACATATGTAAAGCCCTGAAATTTATTAAATGGAAACATCCAAAGGATTTGAAAAAAAAAAGAAAAAAAAGAATAATGTACAAAACTTTCACTTCATGCATATAAAAAAACAAAAGCACCCTTACCAGGAAGACTTGATTTGCACTTTCACTCAGTGTGGAATCATCTGGACTATCTACAGGGGTCTGGCTGGTGAACTTTGAATCAAACTGGCTCACATCCTCAGCTGATTGCTATGGGACCAACAAGATATGTTGTAAGTTATGTACCTCAGGCCAGTAATTAGAAAAGAATTGTACAGAAAGCACAACAATAGACTTACCAGGAAAGGCTTGAATGGTGGTTCTACTCTCCGAGCGAGGAGTTCTTCCCAGTTAATAGCCCGGAAAAACAGGTGAGTCTAAGAGCAGCAAAAAAGGGGAAAGTAATCAACACAAAATGCCTGATTCCTCACAAGATATTTTTCCTTTATCGTCGGTCATGGGGTCTCTGCTTTGTGACGATGGTTGCGCCGATGGTTGGACCCGGACCAAAAATGGAATTGAGACAATTTTCAGTATAGAAAACCTCTGAGAAACTTTTCCTTTTCACTATTATCACAAAGATTTCTAATAGTGATTACGTTAAAAGTGTATATTTGTATTTTAAACAGATTAAGCCTAAAAAGTACTTAGGTCCACCTATTTTAGTTTGAGACCAAAAAAGGTGTTTTTTGTTGGCCAGCATTACGGGCCCATTTCAGTTTTTTCTGTAAAACAAGTTGTGCAAATAAAATGGGATTGTACAAGTGAATAATTACTTAAACAACAAACATAAATGAAACAAATGAGCATAGAGTGTACAGACCTGCACCTCCGATGCGTCCCCAGGTCCAGCTCCAAGTCGAGATGAGGCACTTCTTTTCAGCAGCTGTACACATTCAATATTTGTTTTTAATTTTAAAAAATCTTCCAGTTCTGACTTTTAATAACTCAGTACTATAACAGCAAATCAGCCAAGTAGCCTTGACCTACCTTTTTAAGCAGGTCCCTGGCTTCTTGTGTGAGGTAGGGTGGGAGATGCAGTTTGCATTTAAGAATTTTGTCAATAGTTTTCTTCCGGTTTTCCCCAGTAAAAGGGGGCTGGAAAAACAAAACATTAACACTACTTACCAAAAACATTAGCAATCTCATTTCAATCCTAACTTAAAGTGGCTTTTTAAGCCACAACTTCACTTTTGTACTTTACTGTCAGAAGTAAATTAAACACATTAAATGGGAAAGTTTTCTACCCCATTATTCATCATTTACTAAAAAATTAAGAATCTGCACTCACTGCCCCAGTTAACATGTCATACATCAAAGCTCCAAGACTCCACCAATCCACAGCCCGATTGTGTCCACTCCTCATTAGGATCTCAGGAGCCCTAAAACATGATAAACATGTGTCCTTCACTTATAAATAATAAACATACGTTATTTAATATGGAGAACTCTAAAGACATAAGGTACTGAACACTTACATGTACTCAATAGTGCCACAGAAAGTGTGTGTGACCGTTCCATCGTGAATAGATTCCTTACAAAGTCCAAAGTCAGTCAGTTTCACATGGCCTTTTCATGTAAAATATTGAAAGTGTGAATCAAATTAATTTCCATAAGTAACATCAAGTAAATAACAGAAATAGTACTTTCTTATATAGGCCTAGCAGCATTATGACCATACAGAATTGCACGTTTTACAAAATATGGCAACAGAATTTTAATGCATCAGTCTTACCTTGGCTATTAAGCATGATGTTTTCAGGTTTAAGGTCTCTGTAGATGATACCCTTCTGATGTAAGTGGCCAAGAGCCATGGAAATTTCTGCCAAGTAAAAGCTGCAAGTAAAAAGCCTCCAGGATCATTCTGATGATCTTATTTCATTGTGGCCAGTCAAGAGCTCATCTGATTTTTCCTATGCATGTCTGAAAGTGAAGACCTTGATAATGCAGAATCGTTTGCGATTTCTGCTCTTGTTTGACACACTAGTTCATCAAATCATTAAAAAGGTATAAAAACTACACCGATTACCCAAAACATTAAAGTCACACACAGACTGAAATACAATGAGCGTTCATTATCTCATTAAAACGGCACATTTAAAGCACTGTAATATATTAAAGAGCATGTGAATAGACTTCTAATTGACAAGTTGGATGTGGAAGAAACATTCGGGAGCAAAGACCTGAGCCCAACACGGGACAAATCGTTATGGCCTGTCAAAGCGACTGGTAGGGTGCTCCCAGTCAGCCGTGGTGAATACCTAATTGCTTTGCACCAAACAGTTAGAGAGGCTAATATTAAAGGAACTAGTATTGCTTAAAGGACTCTTGTTTTGCGTTCTCACAGCCAATAAGAATGTTGTGTGATGCTCAAGTGATGCCAGCTGTGTGAATTTGAAAACTCAAAATAGTGTTGGATCTCCGGTCTCTCATATAGGCTCAGTAAAGCCTGACTTACAGGGTTAATTAATTCATCTGGTTTTATTTTTTTCATTTTGAGCACAAAGATCTGTTGGTTATGTGGCTGCTGGTGTACGTATACTGCTCACAAAAATGACGGGATATTTCAGAGAAATTTTTGTGAGCAGTTTATATTTTAAAATATTCTCCTTGCATCTGGACCAATATGGACTACACAGCCGAGTCACTGCATCTGAACCAATAGGCATACTCAAACACCTGCACCAATCAACTGTATACTTGTGTCACTCCAGGTACCTTGAAGTAGGAGCTAAAAAAGTCCCACTACACAACATGCTAAGAACTACAACCATCACAAAGAGCTACTGTCCTACAAGTACCATAGGTTATGTGGACGTTAAAGGTTACAGTTAAAGGTAAACAGTTACCTTTACATTAGGTAATGTGGTTTTAAATATTTAAATATTTTGGCTAATCGGTGTTTTAAGGGTAACAAAGACTCATTTATCCTTACCAGGCAGTGTCTTCCATGAAAATGCCCTCCCTTTCCAGCTGCATGAAAAGCTCCCCACCTGGAACAACAGATAATGAAAAAAAAAAAGTATCAGAAAACAATTCTAAAAAAAAATAAAAACATTCATCAAGCAGAATGCAAAAAAGTAGAAGACTTCCCACCAGTTGATTATTGCGCTTTACATGGGTCCTCTGAGCAGATTTTAACTTTGCAGTGTATTAAATGTAAAAATCCAGTTTTAAATACAGGACACCATACAGGAGTGAAGAAATTAATTGTGTAATATAAACAACTGGAAGATGCAGAAACAGAGACGGGAAAGGTCTTGTCTATAGATTTTTCTTTTTTTTTTTCAAGTCAAAGATCGTTTTCTTTTCAGAAAGTTAAAGAAGACAGAGGAGACAAATTAATTTGGATACACAGAACCGATCAAAAGAGGCTGTATAAATACTCAACATAATTACAAACTTGCCATGTTACTGTACCAGGGGATGCATGTGACTCAATATTTACACGTCTCCTCATTCATTAATCACTTGATCTAGACAGTAATTCACACAGGAAAAGTGAACTTCTAGTGGATTGTATTGACTGACTGATACAACTGATTTAGTTGTTACAAAACTACTAAGTTTCAGTAGGCATTGTTCATATTTAAATTAAAACCACCATTTTAAATTAGAAGCTAGTATACGTTTTACTTTCTCTGAATATTTAGTCCATTTAAATAGTGCATGTTCAATTTCAATTATTTTTTTATTCATTCCTGCAACACATTCCAAGACAAGTTGGGACAAGGGAAATTTAAGGCTATTAATGAATTAAACAAAAACAGGTGATGTCAACACTTTATTATTAGCATGATTTGGTACAAGAGCAGCATCAAGGACAGGTAGTCTCTGAGGAGCAAAGATGGCCTAAGGATTTTCAGTTTGTCAACAAATGAGTTAGGAAATTATTGAAATGTTTAAAAACATGTTTCTCAAAGGAAGATTTGAAGGAATTTGCGAGTTTCTCCATCTACAGAGCATAATATAATTAAACAATTTAAGGAATCAGGAGACAGTGGCTCAGTGGGTAGCACCACTGCCTCACAGCAAGAAGGTCCCAATTTCAATCCCAGGGTGGAATGGCCTGGGTCCTCCCCATGTCTGCATGGGTTTACTCCGGGTACTTCCGTTTCCTTCCACAGTCCAAAGGCATGCGTGTTAGGTTAATTATTATCTCTAAAGTGGCCCTTCGTGTGCGACTCTGCCCTATGCTGGATTCACACCCCGTCTAGGGTTGTTCCTGCCCTTGCGTCCAGAGTTGCTGGGTGGGCACCGACTGGCCCACGACCCTGAGTAGACTAATCAGGAAGAATTGCATAAATGCAAAGGGTACGAGCTTAGGTTGAATGCCTGTGATCTTCAATCCCTCACACAGCACTGCATCAAGTACCATTATTAAGCAATAGCTGATATTACTACATCGGAAAGGAATTACTTTACCAAACCTTTATCAAGCACTACAATACGGAGTTACAATAACAAACGGTGCTAAAAACATTGCTGTGCAAAAAAAAAGCCTCCTATGAACCATGTCCAGAAGCTGTGTTGACTGTTGGATGGACGAGCACACAGTGGAAACGCATCAGACCAATGGTCAGATTAACCAGTAACCCAGGTCTTTTATAGAAAAAAATGAATGCCGTGTGCAAAAACGTCCATCTAGACTGTTATCAGCAACACTTCCAAAATGCGGTTTTCAACAAAACAATGCAAAACCACTTGCTGCACACATTACAAAGGCATGGGTGCAGAAGAAGAGTATGAGTCCTGACCTGTCCCCAATAGAGAATGTGCTTGTAATAACCATTAATACATTTTGTAATAACCATGACCCCATACTGAGTCACAGATTAAGAAGAGTTTTCACAAAGACTAGAACAAAATAACAACTGAAACAATAAATCACTTAGTATTCTCTGTGCCAAAATATAGTTTAAGTGTTTAAAGGAATGGCAACTATAAAAAGTGGTAAATGCTTTACAGTCCAAAGATCTTTTGGAATATGTTTTGAATGCATGTTTAGTAACAAATGAAATTAAGTTATTCAGACAAACACTACCAATCTGATTTTATTAAAGTTAAAATAAATGTTCTTTTGTATTGTCCATACTGTGCCTACTTTTTCTGATTTTGGGTTGTATTCATAAATAAATAGCAGGCTTTAAAAACCTAGCTTGTCCTGTAAGTGTTAGATTTGTTAGCTAGTTATGTAAATCTTTATAATTAGTATAGTACATCATATTTACAGCTTATTTTGTAAACCTAGGTCATGTCACAACAGCTTGTCCTCAAAGATCTATTCTATTCCAAAACTCTCTTTCTAAAGGACACCTCCATATACAAATGTGGAGCCTATATTGTTTTAAAACAGTGTGAGATTTTGATTCACTAACCACTTAAATACTCGAGGATAAGATAAAGCTTGCCGCCCGTTTGAAAGGCATAGATGAGATCCACAATAAAGGGATGCTTCACTTCCTCCAAGATGTTGCGTTCAGCCTTGGTGTGAGCCGTGTCCTTGGCATTACGAACAATCATAGCCTAGAAATGGAAAAAGCCACAAAAACTAATTAAACACATAAATTTAGGATAAATTCTTTACTTATTATTATTATGATCTTATGGTAATCTTTAACAACAAACCTTTTTCAAAACTTTCATAGCAAAGATTTTTCCTGACCCAGCACCAGACACCTTACGAACTTGGAATACCTATGTTTAAAACAAAAAAGTACAAATAAGTTACATGTAAATGCTAACCTAAAATACAAACTAGAAAATTAAACAGTAAATACATTTATATTATCAAACATCTTTACAAAACCTCTGATGTGTACCTTTCCATAACCACCTTTTCCCAAAACACGTAGAAGCTCAAAGCATTCAGGACGTATGTTCTCTGTGCCTTGGTTTACATTGTCCTCAGATATCTCGATCTTCTCACAGTCATCCATATTACTGCACAGAAGGCACAAGTACAATTTTAGATCTGTGATGTCTTTTATCGGTGATGTGACGCCACCAGTATGATCTACTTACCCATGTAATTGGTTTTCTTTGAAGTAAGGGATATTTACATTTTCATGATAAACAATATGCATCAGTATTATACATTATTGAGTGTTTCCTTATAACGAGAAACATTAATAAAGGTAAGCGGGAACAAAATCTGATTTATTCTCCCAAAACACCCATTACAGTGAGTAATAAAAACAAACTGTGTTGCTGGAATATTTGTGAATCCCTTACAACTTTTATTATTGCTGCATAATGTGACCAAAACCATCAACCTATCCTCATACAAATCAGAAAATAATGAAAACTCAACTAGCCAAATGAGACTAAGAAGCACTATTACATGTCTGTAAGTGGTTCTGTACTGTGATGTGACAGCTTTTTGCACCAATAACCATAGGTTTCAGCCCTGCACACACAGCTCTGGGAAGTAATCGACTCAGATCCTAACACTGGATTCATATCAGGATTCATTCATTCATTCATTAACTTTATTATCTGCTTTATCCTGGACAGGGTGGTGGGAGAGCTGGTGTCTAACTTGGACAAACGTCCTGACATTTCCCTTTGGAACTTGCTGGGATACTTTAGGATCCTTTGTTTCAGAAATCACAAAGTGTTTAATGGACAAATCAGGGTTTGGTGGATGATTTGAGTAAGTAATTGTTGTATTGCATAGTAATTACTAAAGCCGTTGGGGGAGATTAAATGATTCTGTTCTATTCAAAGCTGTTGGTACTAGGCACATTGGTTCCAGTGAATTGAACACATTGAATGCATCCAAATATTTTCAGGTGCACTATAATACCATTAAGTCTAAGTTCTTGCTCAGTATCAACTTCCTAGTATAAATGCTCTCGTGGCCAAACAGAAACACAGCAGTTAGCTGTACTAACACCATATTACTGCACATGTCAGGTTCAAAGATTCACAAACTTTAAGCAATGTAAACATATTGAGTAAAAATCAAGCAACCCGAAACAATTAACATTAAATGAATAAATAATAAAGTACTCACAATTCAAAGCCTCCTGGTTGATCCATGATGTCATTGATCTGAGCCTACAGAAATATAAGACAAGGTTAGCCTTCACTGGTCATTAAAATTGTTATTCCACAGCCACAACTAAAGTGCTGTCAAACTAAAATTATAGACTAATGACAAATACAACCAATAATCATTCTTTACATCTAAACTACAAGTCCGCAGTATCATCCAGGCGTGTTTAACCGGTACTCTTATCCTATTTATACCTTCCCACATCATACATGTGCACTATGAAGGGTACTAAATAAAGTAATCTTAGACTTCACGCAAGTCCACTATATGACTATCAGGGAGCTGTTGAGGACGCAGCCCTAATCAAACAGGCCGCTATACAGGTAACCGCAAAGTAAACGTGATAGATGGTTTAGACAGAATTAGTACTGTATGTATAAGGGAGGGCGACTGTGCACTTGTGACAATACAGACATACAGCATATATTTCAATTACACAACAGTTAGATTTATTATTATTATTATTATTTATTAGTAATTTACGAAGTGATTGCCTGCTACACACAGGCTTCACAGCTGTTCTCGCCCAAGCTGGCATTCCGCTAACGGTTTTCTTTCCACCCGTATTATTACAAAAGGTCCCGCCTCCGACATTATGATTGGGTAGCTGGTCTACCTCAGAGACAACCACCATACGAGAACTCAGACAGCAACCAATAACAGCTTAGGAGGTGGGATTTGTCAGTATGTA
>JAUZSU010124011.1:6087-17721 GCA_034780255.1 Parotocinclus maculicauda | reverse complement strand
GACCTGGCCCCGAACAGCGCTAAAACCACGCCTTTATAGGACGTGAAGCAGCTGTTTGGGATCAGGACATAATTAAGTGGATATAGACCGCCCCACCGATGGCTCTGTAATGGCGACCAGCGAGGACGGCCGAACGCACCGGGGGAAGGTAGGAACCCTAACATATTATGGCTAACATATAATTATATAACTGTTTCTCTCATTCAGTCTGTGTTTCATCTGGCTGATCTTCTGTGTTGTTCATAATACTGTCTGTCAATGCATTTTGGGCCAGTCCATCATGGGACTGGGTAGGCTTTGCTGTTGTAGTGCAAAGAGATAATTAATTTGCATGTGTAAAATAAATCTCAACTAATTCTTTTAATAATTATATAACTAATAATTTTAAAATGTCAACTAGTATTATATTATGCCACTGGTATTACTTGTGCGTTAAAGACCTTGATCAAGCATCCTCTATTATTCCTCTATAAAGTGAAATAATCAAGCTAATTTCAGTAACAGAAAACATTTACCAAGCTATTGATCATGCACATTCATATATCAAAATAAAGTGAAATGAAATATCCCCTAATTTTTGTGAGCAGTATATTAGCTGTCAGAACATCTAAAAAATATGGGGTATTTCAAAATGAAATATCGCCTGATAAAATTTGAAATATCTCTCTAATTTTATTACATCGTGACATAATGACAATTAAAATGTATTCTTTGGACTTCTTCCAACTAAATCCTAATGCTGTAGATGTAATGTATTGTGTGACAGAGACACTACAGATAAAAGTTCAAGAAGCTTACTGATAAAATTGCTATTCTATAATCAGTCTGTCCATCATCACAAGGAAACCAGCTGGGTACAATACCAATTTATTTTTCATTTCTCAACCGCCAGTGCACACAGGAAGATTGCAGTGTTTACCCAAACCGACTGCAGTTCATATTGATTGTATATGCTCATTTTTACATTTCTCCATCCTCCCAAATACATTGATTTTTATAGTCCTTGAAGCTTGAATAGTCTCAATCAATCTTCAACCAATAAATTTATTTAATAAATTCATGTCAAACTGTGGCATTACATATATGGCTAACACTTTTGTATGATATGAATGCAATTATAATGTGTTATATTACTAGAAATTATTTTTGGCCACTTTCAAAGAAAGTTGCAGCTCAGGTAATAATATGTAACATATACATTGATTTAATTTAAAAAAATCAGAGTTGGCAACATTTATGCTTAATGGTATTTCATATGTTTTGGCAAGCTTGTAGGCAATTTGTAAATTATAGTTCACAGTAGTACATACAGTACTATGTGAAGGACATCACAAATAATGCATGAGCACTGGCCTTTTTCATCCTTACATAACATAGCTAGACTCAGTTAAGCTTTGAGATACTACTTTTTGTTGGCTATTTTTTTTAGTTACAGCTGGCTTAGCAGAGAGAGTGTGCAAAATGTACAGTATTTACTGAGTGAAATATATATTTAATACTGTTAACCACAAACATTTTTGTTGGACACGGTATTGGATCATATTATTTGCCTTCTTTAGTCCTATTTGGTGTGCAACTGTGTATGTGCTTCTTAAAAATAACTTTTTATAATTGTAACGATAAAATTAATGGATATAATCACTAAAATATTGTTTGGTGCTCCATTCAAATGGGCAATAAAATAAATAATTTGCTTTCTTTTACCTGTTGTCTCTGCAAATCCATTTCTGAGATTATTTTGAGACTGACAGGATGACAAAAAGAATCATAATTAAAGCCACATTTATCTGCTTCATCCATCAAACCTTGCTTTTGCGTTTATTGACACCTGGATCTGACTGGAGATGCAATTTGAAGCAAAGTCCATTTTTCTTTCCAAACACACATAAATCAGAAAAAAACAGAACTGAAAAAGATAATGTAAAGATTATTATTATTTGGTGTTTAATTCTGTTACATCGCTAAACTATGGTATGGTGCAAAACGTACCAGGTTTGGGATGGCAAGCTATGGTACACCTGTGCTGATTGATATTGCTGCTCATTTGCGCTGATGACTCTGGTATTTAAAACCCTTCGTGAGCTGTGTCTCTCATCAGATCCTTGCCTTTCGTTGGTATTTTGTAGCGCATCTGCACAAGATATAGTAATTCTTATTTTTTAACCCTACAATAAGTGTTAAAACACCTTTTGTTTTATTTCTGTTATCCTTATAACCTCAAACACTTCGTATCCATATCCATGCATACACATACATGCATACATACATGTGCCTCTTTAATACAAATGAAAGACTACACCTGAATAAGAAGGTTATGACACATGGCCATAACTCAAAATGACCCAATAATACCATAAGAATAAAGCAGGAATGTGTGGTTTTCAGATATTGTATTTTGATATTTAATGTATTGGGAAGAGAGTTTCTGATGCCGTATTCACACAGTTGATACGTTATTCCAGATCAAGCCAATCAGGAGATGATCTACTCACCTGTTGATCACGATTTTATGGAAAATTATTTGGGGCACTTCTTTTGATGTTCCCTTGCATTTGTACAGACCACAGAAATTAATTCTGACCGTTGTTACAGTTAACTTAAAAAGGTTAAGAACTACTGATGCATCACATTAGTAATAAACATCTCTGTATGTGTTTGTGTTTGTAACGTTTGTATTCAATTACATATGTGCTTGTGTGTTTGTGTGTGTGCGCCTACATTTGTAGCTGTGTACCACTGAAGGTTTATTTATTTCTAAGCGGAAGATATTTCTACCTTGTTGTCTGAGACAGGGCAGATTAAATCTTGATTCACTTCATGAAATCAATTTCACAGTCTATTTCATCAGCATCCTCTCTCCAAGATCAAGTCGAATGTCATTTTGCACTATGATTTGTTGCGCTTGAGATGCACAAGCTTTTCCAATGTATTTACTTATCTCTGTTTGTCACATCAGTCTGCAGAAAATGTTCATTAATACCAGTGATTTAGATGCTGGTACCTTACTTCAGGCACACAAATCACACTCATAGTGTCTTGGAGTGGAGGCCATATGGCTGAATTATTTCGAACTAGTGTGTCAAAAGTTGCTATCTAGCCCTGTGATTCTGACCTGTGAATTCCATGATAGGCTCTGGAACACAAACCACATTTACCTAACCCCCATAGGGTTATATACAACCCTGATTCCAGTGAAGTTGGGAAGTTGTGTAAAACATAAATAAAAACAGAATACAATGATTTACAGATAATTTTGAACCCATATTTAATTAAATACACTAAAAAGAAAAGATATTTAATCTTTAACTAGATAAACTCTATTGTTTTTTGTAAATATTTACTAATTTGGAATTTGAGACCTGCAACACGTTGCGGCAGAGTTGCGACAGGGGCAACAAAAGAGTAGGAAAGTTGAGGAATGCTAAAAAAATACCTGTTCGGAACATTCCCCAGGTGAGTGTCATAATTGGGTATAAAGGTAGCATCCCTGAAAGGCTCAGTCATTCACAAGCAAGGATGGGGCAATGTTTTTTAGTAAAAAGTCCAACAGTTTAAGAACAACGCTTCTCATTGTGCAATTGCAAGGAATTTAGGGATTTTAACATCTGTAAGTCAATAATATCATCAAAAGATTCACAGAATCTGGAGAAATCTTTGCAAGTATGAAAAGCAACATTGAATGCTTGTGACCTTTCGATCCCTCAAGTGGCAGTGCATTAAAAACCAACATCATTCTGTAATGAATATTAACACATGGGCTTAAGAACACTTCATAAAACCAGTAAACACAGTTTGTTGCTCCACCTACAAGTGCAAGTTAAAACTCTACAATGCAAAGCAAAAGCCATATATCAACAACACCGGCACAATGCCGATTTCTCTGGGCCCGAGCTCATCTGAGATGGACTGCCGCAAAGTGGAAAAGTGTCCTGTGGTCCAACGAGTCCCCATTTCAAAATGTTTTGGAAATCATGGACGTTGTGTCCTCCTGACCAAACGGGAAAAGGACTGTCTGGATTGTTAACAGTGCAAAGTTTAAAAGCCAGCATATCTGATGGTATGGGGTGTGTTAGTGCCCATGGCATGTCTTTTTTAGGGACGTCCCTATTTATCTCAGAAAGACAATGCCAAGCCTTATTTTGCACGTGTTGCTACAGTGTGATTCATAGTAAAAGAGTGCAGGTACTATACTTGAATGCCTGCAGTCCAGACAAATAATAAAATGTTAACATTAAAACAAGCTCACTGTTGTGCAATGTTGAGCTTAATAACTTTAAACATGATATAAAAGTGTTCAGAAGCAACAATAGTTTAGCCATAAAATGTCAGATACACAAATCTGCCAGTTGGCTGGATGACTCTAGGTTTGGAAGATGGCAGAAAAATACTACCTATCAGAATGCATAGTGCTAGGTAACACTGGGAGGTATAACCAATAATTAGTATCACAGTATTTTCAAGTGCTTTACATATTGTACATTATTAGCACGGTATTACATGGTATACAATTATATAGACAGTATACAATATTATACAGTATATATAAAATTGTATTAATCTGTAAAGCATGAGGTGAGAGAACTCCGAGCGTCTCCTCCTGTTTTATGTCATTTTGTCTGATGGAGCCTCCCCCAGCTGTAGCGACAGTTTATGTTATGCTAAATGTCTAGCTAACATAATAGTGAGCTCTAACCGGCATGCAATTCTACTTTGCACTCAGCAGCGCGTCTAGTGGCAAAAAGTGTTATTTTGTGTTAGTTTGCTGCCTATTGAAGCGTTGGAGCTGACGTTTATGTTATGCTATGAAAAATGCATATCGTAAGGGAAATTAACACCAGTGAACTAGTTGAACCGGTGTACTACCCAGCAGTAGTGCCAACAGTAAAGCTTGTTGGAGGAAAAAACATGCAAGAACTATGCATATACCTCCAACTTTGTAGCAACTGTTTAAAGAAGGTCTGTTTCTGCTTGTTTATGATAATTGGATGTCATGCCACACTGTATGCTCCCTCAGCCCATGGATGACTTAATTTTAAAAGGGTTAAAATTACAGGTTTTGTATAACAGGTTTTGTAAAATTACATTATGAGACAA
Organism: Parotocinclus maculicauda; assembly: GCA_034780255.1. NCBI lineage: Eukaryota > Metazoa > Chordata > Actinopteri > Siluriformes > Loricariidae > Parotocinclus > Parotocinclus maculicauda. The sequence continues at coordinate 12,627 of JAUZSU010124011.1, read as the reverse complement.
TCAGTGAGGTATTGTGTCAGAGAATGTAATATGGTGCTTCCTAGTTTGACTCAGTCTAGTGGGTACCCCAGTTGTGATTACCTGCAGTTGAGTGGCATCCAGACAAGGTTGTCCTTCTGCCCAGAATCAGTCACTCACTCACTCACTCACTCACTCAGTATACTCCAAAATATTGTATTTCAGTAAGTAGGTCAAAGCATGAATAAACCAGGACTATTGGTAGAATTATGTTTTTCACTGATCTTTCCTAGTTTGGCCACACACTAGTACCATTAACTAGTGTTTTCTGTATGTTAGTAATTAGTCTTTCAAACTGGCAAGTGAAGACACGTGAAACCGATTAAAGCATCCTAACCGTGGATAATGGTGGCATTTCCTGATATATCAATAAAATTCGTATGAAAGCACCTTTTTGCAGCTTGTTCATTCTATTGTATGATGTCTGTGTGTGTGTTTCAAAATGTTGTGGACGCCAATTAATAGCTACCAATTAATTCAACACTCACTTATAACACATTGAAAATATAAAGCATATTGTTCTATATTCTCCATAAAACACAGTAAAATGAGTTGAACTGAATATCTTATTGACACTTAGTATGACACATATTTTTGCTTCCAACAATCTATTCTCGTCGAATAATAATCTAGTCTAATATCCGAAACAGACCTCACAGTCATATTCCAAACCCTCAAGAAAAGGTCTTTAAGAAAAAAAAAACAAAGGTTGTGGTAGCAGCAAAGGTGGAGGGACTAACTCCCTACTAATACCCATGTATTTTTGGGTGTCACCAAACGTTTGTCTCTATAGTTTATATCATATGTACTATGTAACCATCTATCTCTTTTTCTTTCTTTCTTTCTCCCTCTTTAACTCTCATCATAGTTCACTTCAAACTCCCATTCACTGCAATTCTGCATTGTCTGAGTATAGCTTAATGCCTCAGGAAGTGGCAAGTGTAACTACCTGGCTCTGTAAAGAACATGATCAGCACATCCTTGCTTGTAATTTTCCCTCTGATTGTGGTGCTTCGAAAATGGGTGGAGTAAATTACTGTTCATCAAACTATACCCTGTGTTTTTTATGGTGTTTTTGACATGAATGAGTACGTAATTTACTATACCCTTTGTCAGCTTTTAAGGGTAGTTGATAAGTAGTGAAGCTTTGATGCCAGATTATTGGAAACTGGCATCTAAGAGCATATGTAGTGATTACTGTCTACATTATGTACAGTATGTTAATAGGAGAATGCAGTAAAAGAGGCAGTTTATTTGCATTATATTTCAGCCATGAGTAGTGGTGTTAGTCTTATTAAGTAAAAAGAGTATTACATAGGATAGTCAAAGTGGTACTTGTTTATGTAGCCTCCACAGTGGGCACATGATGTATGTGACACATGGGGCTTCTCATACCACTCCTGTAACTGAGATAACTGAACAAAAACAGATAAACAATAATGCTGTGTGGGTCTGAGCAGGTGGCCACAGGAGCTGCTGAAGCAGAAAGTGCTGTATCCAAATTACTTCAGGGAATAGATTTCATAGGAGTACTCCAGATGGGCCACATTAGCAGCAATAGGCACAATAGCACTGATGGTGGCTAAACCTGTCTGGGCTCAGTTGGCATTCACCTGGAAAAACTGCACCCACACAGAACTAATAGAATCCTTTACTGTGGATCCCTTGCTATAAAAGTCCTGAAATATTTTTTCCAGTTTTGTACATATACAGCCACATACAAAACAAAACGGCAACATACAGTGCATCCGGAAAGTATTCACAGCGCTTCACTTTTTCCACATTTTGTTACGTTACAGCCTTATTCCAAATTGTATAAAAACAATCTCTTTTCTCAAAATTCTACACAAAATACCCCATAAGTTATATCTAATAAAGTAAATGGGAGTAGTTATCTTATAATTTTGAGGGAAAAATGGATTTATCTTATTTCACTAGTAAGCAAACTAATAAAAGGCGTTTTCCGCTTTTAGTTGCAATTTAAAGAAAACTACGATCTTAACAGAAATCACTAAACCATGCACACGCATCTAATTACCGTAAATCACCTATAACGTGTTCAATCCTGTTACCACGGTCTTTCACACACTGCTGTACAGTATGTGGCGAAAGTTCGTAAATTGCTGATGAATTACGTACTTTCTTAATTTACTGGTTAAAAGAAACGTAACAAACAGTGTTAGGCTTTTGTACCCAAGTATTACTGTTTGCAGTGTTTAAAACATTTTTTCAATATATGAAGCACAAAGTTATCCCTGTATTAAAGTTTGTGCCCCTCTTCAAATTAACTAGTATTGAATTCAACTTCTTTTATGATTTTGTTCACTTAGGGAAAAAAAACTTTTCCTAATTATTTTCTTGGCTGACTGCTACTGTATTTACAATTAAAATAATTATTGTGTAAACAATACTTTAGTCATTTTAGTATTTAAAAATAATTAAAACATATTTAAATCACATATGACCAGATAGTTTACTGGTTAGCGTCATCACCTTACAGCTCTGTGAGAAAATTACTTTTTATGTAATATTTAATTAACTAACTATATACTCAGGAATAAATGTACTTTGGAATTTGACAGCAGAACCACGAAGTGACCAAACTACCATTAAAATTCATAGAAAAACTGTGAAATAATTTATTTTCAGTTTATGGGCAACCAAGATACAATTGTACTATGAAATTTGACAGTAAAACCATGATGTAACCAAATGATCACAATTCATAGTAGAACTGAACTTAATGGTCAAACTGTGAAGCACATTAAAGCTGTCAAACAATTTAAAGTTTTTACTATGAAATCTCATATGTCATTTTTTTTGCTAGGTATGCGCAGAAGAGAAAAGGCACTTCAAAGTGACCATAAAAAAATAAATTAAATTCATAGGCCTTGAAATTGATCCTCTATTTCTAAAATAAAATTTTATTTTACTTTATTATTATTTTTTAATTATCTGTATAAATATCCATCCATCCCATATCTTCTGCTCAATCCCACCCTAGACGGGTCGCCAATACATCATAGGGCACACACACACAAAGTCACGCACACAATCACACACTAAGGGCCACCTTTAGAGACACCAGTTAACCTAACATGCATGTCTTTGAACTCTGGGAGGAAACCAGAGTACCCAGAGTAAACCCACGCAAACACAAGGGGAACATGCAGACTCCACACAGAAAGGAACCAGGCAGCTCCACCTTCTTGGTGTGAGACAGCGGCGCTTCCCACCGAGCCACCGTGCCGCCCTATCTGTATATTTGAATTTGTATTCATTTTTTTAAGCAAAGTGTGTTTGCAACACTGCCACCAGAGATAAATGTGCTCATTTATGCACTCTTCTCAGTTTGTTCACTCACTGTGCACTTTTTTAGACACATTTAATATTAATATTCTCCACTTTAGAGATGTAAAGTCAGTTGCAATGTCTGCTGTTGAAGACCGGGCTCTGCGCATACTTTGTGTTATTACGGTACTTAGATCAACTGGGCGTAGTTTGTGAGTATCGTCTCCACCTCCTGCATGTCAGTGCGCTCTGAGTCGGCCAGTATGCAGCAGACTCTGAGAACAGGTAAGAGACGATCGCCTATTGTTTTCGATGAAAAACAGAACTAGAGAGAAAAGCGTTGTTTTATATTTATAATCCTGCAATTACTTCACCCGGTCATTTTGAACTGCTTATGATTTTCTCCTGTGCAGGACGCACTGCGCTCCTTTGTGACAATTTGGTGATTTATGATCCATTCATGATGGGTGTAGAATAGGGTTTGAGTTTTGTATTTTCATTCATCTATTAATTTATTCATTCATTCATTCATTCATTCATTCATGTATGAAACATTTTTAATTAAAAGCATGTGTGGGTTAAGACACCGGTTGTTTTTAAAGAACCACACAGTGGGTCGGTAGATTTGTATTTTATATGAAATAACAGTAATATTTAGTAATAGAATCACTGTGTCTTTGTTTGTCTTGTGTGTGTGTGTGTGTTTGTGTAATAAAGAGAGAGAGAGAGAGAGAGAGAGAGAGAGAGAGAGAGAGACGCCGCATGTTCAGGTCCAGCGTCAATGGTGCTGAAACAGGGAGCAGACCTGCATTAAAGGCTCCACCATTGTTTAGGACACACATTTTGTGTAACCCCTATAGTTGAATAAAGCTAAACAAAAACATATATCGATAAAGCAAAAGCTTATCTTAGTGATTAACTTTCCAAATATGCACATCATATCCACAGATTCCGCTGATCTTCTGTCTGAAACATCACGCGTGTATTATTGTGCAGCATCAGATCAATGCCTGTGGAGTCAGTCAGTGATTGATGAAGCAGCACAACGTACCGCCGCCTGCGGTTATGGTATGGCACATTTCTGCAGCGTCACTCTGCTAGACGCCCTGGTTCACCCCACATTTTTGTTCTTGCACCCTCATGCGTACCGGTGCCAGGAGATCCTTGTCCGAGTGTGCAAAAAGGATGCGGTGCAAGCTCTTTAGACATTTGATGTTTGGATCTGTACCTTATCAGAGTCCTTTCTTTTTGCTTGATGTCTTGTCAGATAGGTGCGAGTGCTTTCATGCTGCAGGAGGAAAATGATGGTGCGACAACCCATCCACCTCCCAACGCTGTAAACAACAGCTGAGTCAGACTTGTTTTTTTTTTTAACTAGATCTTTCGTTTCAACTAAGATTGCACAGAGATGGCACTTTCATTGAGTAAATGAAAAGGCAGTGCGAAAATGCACCAACGAAAAAGGGTGTAATTGCAATACAACAGCCATTGTCCAGTTTTCCAACCTCCTCTTCAGTGCCTATGTTGACATTTCCAAATGAATCGCCTTTGTTCTGGCAGAGCACATCTCTCTCTTAAATGAGGTTTAAGTGAACCTCTGTGCTGTATTTCGGGGAAGTGATTGCGCATTTAATTCTCTTTTGTCTCCCGGAGCATTCCTCCATTTTACAGCCACACTAGAAACAGAAGAAGAGCTGCAGTCTCGGTGAATGGGAGGGAGGGTGATTAAGTAGGATACAGGTATTCAAAGTTAAATCAGATTCCCACAGCACAATGCTGTTGGCATTGATTTTCAGCCATTCTAAATAGACCATGGGCAATGATGTTGGTTATTCATTGAGTGCACTGGTAATAAAAAGGCTGTGGGTTGTATTCCCTTGTTTAGTATATTTTTGAGCATAGAATCCCATAGAAGAGCGAGGTAGCTCTGGATTGACAGTTGGTTGGTAGGACTGCCTTTACAATCGTATTGAATTGTACAGCTATTTTAGGTTAGACTGCATTGATTGGACAGTATGATGCCTTTGGTTCTTCTGTGGTTCTTCAATAGTTGTGGTTGGATTTGAACTGTTTTTTTTATTACATCAAGCTGATCCATTTCAGTTGTGCTACTTGTTGGACTACAAGGAATCCTTTATGCTTTGTTGGTTTGGGTTTAATAATGAACTGGTTTGAGTTAAGCAGGCATTGTTGTACTGTGAACTGGTTTGTGCCAGATGGTGTTGCTTGAAATAACGTGATTTGAATTAGTTTTAGTTAAGCGATAGAACAAGAGAGGGAGTGTGTTATCAAAAATAATATAATGGCTGTGATTTGCCTGCGGTAATAAGACTGCGGTAAACTAATAGTCAAGGTACTGGACTCTGGACCTGATAGTCCTGGTTTCAAATCCCACCTCTGCCAAGCTGACACAGTCGGGTCCTTAAACAAGGCTCTTACCCCACAACTGCTTGATTTGTAAGACTGTATTAATTGTAAGTCACTCTGGATAAGGGCGTCTGCTAAATACCCACGTGTTATTTGTGACAACTTTGAGTGTTCTGTTGTTTTTACTGGATATGCTTTGATACCTATTGTATCTTCCATCAAGTAGATCCATAGCAAATGAGTTGCTGCTATGCAACAGTTGCCAATTCTCTACCCTGATCTACCACTATGCTACAAAAGACATATGATGTATATAACACTACCAAGCAACAGTTTAAAATACAAAGGTCAAATCAGTGAATATGCAAGAGGAGAAGGAATAAAAATAAAATGTATTATGACTTAAAAAGATAGAATGTGTTTAATTTTAAGGATTATTATAAGGATTGTCATTGCTATTTGAATTTATAGTGTGTTTACGTGAATAAAGGTTGTAATTACTTGGCAACACGTCAGTGGAGTGAGATTTTGGTGTGAAAAGGCCGTGCTGTTATCACAAATATTACCACAGTAAGAACCCCTCTAAACCTATCAGATTGTAAGGTTGGAACCCACTGATGTATAATATCTGTTATCTATATAGGCTGGTCTGGCTGTATTGAAAGGCGATTTGTGTTAAACTGGTTTTAGTTGGAATTAATACGATTGCACTGAATTTGTTTGGTTTGGCTGTGGACTGGATGGGTTAGACTGTTTTTTTTGGGTGGGATGTGTTTTAGGATGATATTATACAGAACATGTTTTAGTTTGGATTGCACTGGTTTCGGTTGGACTGGATGGAATACATTTGGGTTTTGGACTGTT
>JAUZSU010124000.1:0-17722 GCA_034780255.1 Parotocinclus maculicauda | reverse complement strand
CATGTTGGTGCATGTGCATTCACTACATCATTACTAATAACAATTATTTAATTTTTATCCTTATTTAGTATTAGACATCCAGGAGTTAATGTCATCTAGACATTGAAGCAGGGTGTTGATGAGGGTCTGAAACTAAGGACATATAGAATTGTTTCTGCATACTGATGAAAGAACTTCACAATTTCCCCATGTACTTCATATTATGTTGAGAAACTGCTGTATTTTGCAGCAGGGTGATGCCAGCGAGGACTCCAGCTCGGACAGCTTCATGCACTCTATGGATCCTCAACTGGAGAGGCAGGTTGAGACTATACGCAACCTGGTGGATTCTTACATGGGCATCGTCAACAAGACAGTGCGTGATCTGATGCCCAAGACCATCATGCACCTCATGATCATCAATGTGAGTGTTTATTATTTGTTTATTTCATTTCTAAAGCACTCACATATTTCATTCTTTCATATTTCATTTTGAAATAACCCATAATTTTTGTAAGCAATATATTTTAGATGGCAAGCACCAGCTGGGCATGGCTTGCCTTCATGCTTTCCCTCACTCCTGACATTTTCCGTTTTAGCAATTGAAAGTTTCTCCAGAAGAGGGAGCCATATTTCAACTGTATGTTTACCACTGTTCAGAGGGGGCTAACAACAATTAAATGAAATATCCCCTAATTTTTGTGAGCAGTGTAACATGCGCCAACAGGACAATTCTTAGTCTATTTAATATTACAATTTCTCTCATAGATATAGAGCTTTCGATAACCTATAAACAAAAACAAAATTATTAGCCCACATTTTATGATGGCTTTGTCCTCATACAAAACGTTCAATGTACAATATATTTTTATTCAATTCTACACTCACTGTCCATTTGATCAGATCCACTTACTATAAAGATGCACTTTGTAGTTCTACAATTACAGAATAGTCCATCAGTTTCTTTACATACTTTCTTCAGCTCCTGTACTCTGTTCTCTAATGGTCAAGACCCCCCCACAGCAGTGCTGCCTGATCCACTCATACCAGCACAACACACTAACACACCACTACATCAGTGTCACTGAGACCCAAAGAGTCCCTGATCTGTGGGGGTCCTGACCATTAAAGAACAGAGTAAAGGGGACTAACAAAGTATGTAGATAAACAGACGGACTACAGACTGTAATTGTAGAGCTACAAAATGCACAATGAGTGTAGAACCTGCCTGTACCTAATAGTGATCAGTGAAGTTTTCTATTGCTCAGAGATTCATGTTCATTAATGTGTGTTCAAATTATAAGAAGCAACAACAGAAACCATTGCTTTAGATCTTTTTAGCTGATAAATTCTATTAACTGGTAGTGAACTTAAAATCAGTAATGCATCTGTGCTTTTAATGGTGAATAAATAAGGTCATTAACTATGTTTCTATTATTTTGTCTACTGTATGCTTTAGTCATCTCGTGACATTTCAGAAATGCTCTTAGAACAAAGAAACAGCAGATCAAGACAAGTGGTAGTGAGTTTTCATTTTTTGTTAGGTTTTACTGCCATGATGGACCAGTAGGATTTAATTTAAAACTTTAAAAATAATCTTTTTAGCTTGGCTAGACTTTTAAGGTTGGCTTTTACTCTTACTGCTCAACAAGAAGTGCAAAACAGTCAGAGAGCGACACATAGGAACTGCAGGTTTGTCAGCACCTAATTAAACCTATGATTTATTTAAAATTATATATAATATAATATAATGTAATTACTCCCATCTGTTATAACTAAAGAAGCACATCAACCCCTTTACATCTTAAAAAGATATTCAAGCCAGTCGTTAAAATATTTAGGCCAGACCCAGAAACCTCATTTGTCATTGTAGAAGCAAACCCAATCAAAATACACTACAGGGTGTTCTGTACGAGGGTCATCAGTTGTGCGTTCCTAATTCTAACATTTGGCTAGCTTTGTGGTCTCTCTGTATTTAAATGACATATATCATGTGGGTATCATGACCTGGCCTGATATAGCACAAAAACAGGTACTCATGTTGGTATTCTCCCTCTCCATCCCAATGCCACAAAGACAAAGGAATTCATCCATGCTGAGTTGCTGGCTCAGCTCTATTCATGCGGGGATCAGAACACACTGATGGAGGAATCAGCCGAGCAGGCACAGCACAGGGACGAGATGCTGCGTATGTACCACGCACTCAGAGAGGCCCTCAGTATCATCGGTGACATCAGCACCACCACCGTGTCCACGTCCATGCCACCACCAGTGGATGACTCCTGGCTTCAGGTGCAGGGAGGCCCGTCAGGACGACGGTATGACTTTAGTTAAAAGCTGAATGGGTTAGATTGTTGAACACTTAATAAAGTGCCAACAGGGTATGTGAGGCCTCACTTCTGTTTTATGCCTAAAGAAATTCTTAATCCTAATCGCTTAATATTAAATAATTTGCTAAGTATAGACCTATTTCTAATTTAAAAAATACAATACATTAATACATTCATGAAGACATAAAGTAAAACAAACCCAAATTTAGAAATCAAAAATGGATTTATCTTCTCTTTCTGTTTTTGGACAGATCCCCCATGTCTAGCCCCACACCTCAGCGCCGAGCTCCTCCTGGACCGCCACGTCCTGGGGTTCGTGCTGCTCCGGGGCCTCCTGCTGCTGGAGCACCACCTGTTCCCTCCAGACCCGGGGCCTCCCCAGACCCTCATGGTGGCGCCCCACCCCAAGTGCCCTCAAGGCCCAACCGTGCTCCTCCTGGAGTGCCCAGGTGAGATCTATAATGAACAGTATAAGTAATAATAAGTCCACTGAAATAAAAATCTGCATTAACAATATCAGAAACAAACCAGTGTTTACTTATAGTCCTATATAGTTAAGCAAGTTAACATATACGCTATACAGTGGTGCTTAAATGTGTTTAGACTTCTGAATTTCTGCATCAATATGACTTAAAAACTCGTACACTTTCATGCAGATCATAAAAGTTCATAAGCAGAATTAAATTGTGAAAAACAAATAATTATACTAGTCATGTATCTACTGAGGAAAACTATCCATCTTGCATAAATGTGAGTGGCCAAAGTACAGTTCTGTGCATAAGTCTTAGGACACCATTAGATTGTATATACCATTGTCTTAGTAATGGTATAATGACAACCAAAAAGTACAGAACATTTGAATGGAGTATTATAAAACTAAAGGCAGATTCATCTGGATGAAATGCTGATCCTTTTACAGTCCAAAGAAGCTTTATCAGGAATTGTCTTTTTAGAAGTTTAGCAGCCAAGAAACCACTTTTTCCTAAGGGGGACAGGGTGAAAATGCTAAGATATACAAAGCTCACAAAGATTAGAATAAATATCAGTAAACAGAGTATTATGGAGTGGCAAATTCATGTATTAAATCCAATAATCAACATTACATTTGGTTATATGGTCATTGTGCCATTGCTAAAACAACAAATATAATGGTGGCCTAAGACCTCTGCACAGTACTTATGCATGAATTTTAAGCTTAAGATTAGTATTTAATTTGAAGGTGAAATTAGAAGTAATCAGGTGTTTTCATTCAGTGCTGTACTTAAAAAACAGAGATCTATCAAAGTCTGATGTTCACAACATATGTTAGTGGAACTACACCACAGCACAAAACAAACAAACAGAATACCTGATAGTCATCTGGCTTGAAAAGGTTTAAAACATCTCTAAAAATCCTCCAATCCACAGTCAGTGAAGTGGTGTTGAGCAACAAAGACATGATCCAAGATTAGTTATGTAATGGTCTATGAAGAGATGCAGAGTAACTAAAGACCTTTATGAGTCCATAACCAGGACAACAATGAACAATAATGCTGTGCATGGCAGAGTTACAAGGAGAAAGGACAGTTTGCTGTCCATCCCATGACATGTTGACACCAGAATGCTACTGAACAAACATTTTGCAACCAGATAAGGCAAAAATAGTCTTTTAAATGAAGAGTGTTATGTCTGGAGGAAGAAAAACTCTGTCTGGGTTCTTATACAAAAATCCCAAGGACAATATCAGGGCATCTATCTATGAACTAAATCTCAGGAAAATATAGACCAAGACATTGACTCTAAGCACACATGCTGTACATTTGATATGTCTTGATACATCGCAATACAAAAATGGGACATTGTCCATCATCAGGTGGGTGGATGCATTGTCTGGCTAATTGAATTATACATTCATGATTCCTGAGGTTTCTTTTTTATTGCAATTTATTACAAAAAATAACAAATTATTAATTGTTATTCTTTAAATATAAAAAATATTATTATTATTTAAGATATGGTTAAGGTATGGTTAAAGGTTATGGTTATGGTTAAGATATGGTTACGATATGGTTACAATAACATAAGATAATGCCTTCAGTGTTATTGTATATTATACAATAAAATTAGGACTGTTGCTCCCAATTAGTGCAAATCCACACAAATACAGATAAACTTTACACTTTAATCTAGTATTAGACTGTATAAGAAATATGAAATATTGAATAAAAGATATATAATGATAGATAGATAATGACCTTTTGTTTACTATTGTAAGCCTAATGTTTCTAGTAATTTCTTTTTATCGCAAGGAACTCATGTTTTATTGTTTAAAAAACATTGTTTTCATTCTTTACACTACAGAAATAAAAAAGAATGCCTTTTGTTAAATGTAAAATCAACAATCTCATTATCGGAAATCGAATCAAATCGTGAGTAGAGTGTATCGTTAAACCCCTACACACTTTTGCCACTTACATGTTTGTAATACTGCATTATTTTCCTCGGTACGTAAGTCCTAAAAGTAAGTGAAAAGAAACCAGTTAACAAATGAGATACAAATTTGGTAATTTGTGTGAAAAAACATTGATGTCACTAATGTCATATTTATATGGTAATATACTACTCACAAAAATTAGGTGATATTTCAAAATGAAATAATGAAATATTCCTTATTTTGTGAGCATCAACATAGTCTCATAGGTTAAAAGGCATGATGTTGGTGAATAGAGCAATGATCTACAAACGTCCCTCCTTCTAAATCCTCTCTTATTCTGCACCCTCACTGCCCTGGTCTAACCATATTCCTGCCACAAAATGGATTACTTTGTTTCCTTTTCATACCCCTTCTCAGCTGACACCTCTCTATATGCAAGCCAGATACCACCACATAATATCACCACATTGATACATCACTCATATGACTGTGTGCTTGTGTGCCATTTCAAAATGTCTCTTCTGCTGTTTTTCTGACCATGTTTATTCATTCATTCAATTATTAATTAGTTCAGATTATACCTGCATAATCTAATGCAGGGTTGCTGAGAACCTAGTTTTGACAGAACTGGGTGCACATACACTCCCATGGGGACACTTCAGAGACATCAGTTAACCTAACACATGGAACTCATTCTAAACAATAATTAGAATATAGGAGGAAACTGGAGTACTCTGAGTAAGCCCATGGAAATACAAGGAGACACAGGTGGAGTCCAGTCTGGGGTCAAGCCAGGAGATATCTGAATCTGACATGTACCATCCCTCCAGACAATGTTGTTAACCATTGTTAAATCATTCATCTTATACCGGTGTCCATTCTTGTTCCCTTCAGTTTTGTGAGATCATGCTCTTATAGTGTACATCAGGAAAAAATAGAAAGAAACACCACAGTTAAGCATGTTATCGTATTCCCACTCCAATCTACAATCTCAATTTGACTAAATTCCTCCCACAATGACTTCAATTACTGTATTCTTACAGAATTTCTATCAGTGACCAATGAGGAGGTCCACAAAATGGTATGTCTTACTCATATTGTTCCTGTCTGACTCATCGTCGTCATCATTATCCCTGTCATTCTTAGTTTAGGGATTTTTGCATTGGTCTTTGTTAACTGTATGAAAACAATGAATATACTTTTCTAATTTTAATTTGCCAACCTTTCTGTCATAGCATCATATCATACAGTCTGGGCACCCCTGGTCAAATTACAAGTTTTGTTGATTATCTAATAAAATAAATATCATACTTTTTCGGTTCGGCATATTTTATGATTAGATTTTAACACAGAAAAATGAAACAACCATTAACGAGTAAAATCTGAGTCCATCCGATCAACGTTCATTCAATATAATGGCTGAGGTATTTTAATAAATAAATAATAGATCGAAATAATATTTTTTCTTCTAACTCCAGATGTTGTGGCCATGAACAGCTGGTCACCTCAAAAGCCAGTTAATGCTGCAGATCCAGAAACAGGAGTTAGTTTAAGAACAGAAGTGTGTCAGCTTACTATCTTACTGGGTGTGTACTTGCTTGCTTGTTAGCATTTGGACTAGAGATCAAAGAGAGACTAGGACTGGTTTTAGCTTGGTTGATGTTTTCAGATACTTTTATGTGTAAATTACTTGTGTTTGTGCAAATATGTTTGTGCTAGTTATTTATAACAAGCTGTAAATGGCGTAAGCAAGTATAACTGCCTGTCCTATTGTAAGTAGTACTGCTTTGTCTGTGCTTTGTCACTTCCTCTATAATCTATCTAATCTATCTGGTTGACATTTACTTGTTGATCTGGCTGCCCTTTTGTGTTGTTCCTAATATTGTCTATCAGTGCCTTCTTTATCTTTCGAACAGAAGCATCAGGTCCATTGTACTGTGTAATGGCTTCCCCCTAGACAGGATGGTGACAGAACATTACTGTACTTTCTGTAATAATTGTGAACTTATATAAATTACAAACGTTATATTGCGATGGAAAGGTTTTTAGCTGTGTCTCTAAAGCATTTATAATGTTTGCACAAAGTTTTCTTGTTAAAATACATTTACATGACCTCAGCCATAAAGGCGACCTGTTCACAGAACGCAGTTCCTAAAAGGAGCATAGGAAATGTGTCATACTGGACTTCTTTGCTTTTCAGGTTTTTTTATTAAGAACAAAACAAATACTTTTACCAGGGATGCCCAAACTTTTACATACTACTACTGTATATGTACTTTTTTATTAGCAGAAATTAGATCAGTTTGCATCATTGATTTTGCAGCTTACTTTAGGTAATATAGCTACAATCAATATCATTCTGTTATTTTCCCCATTTTAACCCCACTAATGCAGGTCAAGGTCACATCCAGCTTATCCAGGAATTCCATGGGTACATGTAAACAAATGTGTGTTCGACCTTTTGTAAAAGAGCATGGATCAGTTGCTTTAATATACAGGGTGAGTCAAAAGCCACAGGACCCACTTTTATTTCAGAAACAAAAGGGAAAATGACATAAAATGGGTGAGGGGGACTATATTTTAAGCTAAGACCGGAACATGGCCACCATCTTATAGGCCTCAATACTGGATCAAATTCAAGTTTTTTTCAGCGGGAAGATGGTTATGTAGCATATCAAAGAAGACCAGAATTGTCTCAGAAATCGATTGCAACAATCGGATTTGCAACATCTTTTATGGTTCAAATTTATCAACACAGAAATTTCAAACTTTTGTTGTTCGTCAAAGGTAACTGAAGATGGAATTAACCATTCTGATATTATAGCCACAGACGTCAACAACCGACACCCAGAAAGACCACCAATTTGCACAGTTGCATCCCTCATAGCCAAATTCGGAGATACTGTGATTGCGGACGACAAGGCAGTGATCGTCTGAAGACGCTACCAATGAAAAAACTCCAACAATGGTTTTGGCAGCCTTTACAAAAAGTCCACGACGCATCACATGGCATGTCCTGTTACTTTTGACTCACCTGTAGTATAATACCATGGATTCTCATAGTTTTGCACAAAAATCATATATATATATCATATCATATTTTGTAAGGGGAAAATTTGACATATAGGATCATTTCTAATCTAAAATGTAAAACATTTCTCATTTTTGTAAACTTAACAGCTATATATACCAATACTATATTGTAATTCACTAATCATTGTGAAATTTTTTCAAATATAATAATTAAATAATATAATAATAAAATAGTATAATATAAATAATATGCCTGTGATCGCACCCTAGTTCTTCTTCTTCCTTTGGTTTGTATGCCGATTGTCATATCGTATTGGTTCATTGTCACCACCGACTGGACTGAATTACTTGCATTATGGTTTTAAGATCAGTATTAATTGTATTTGTTTGAAGGAAAAACAATTCAAACCAAACATTCAATGTCCAAGTTGTTTGAATTCTGTTTCCACCGTGCTTAATTATTTCTGGAATCTACACCTCATTTGAAACACAAACATAGGGTTAATGCATATACATTTCTGTTCATATATTTTAAAGCAATTCATCATAAGTAAAATGTTCATGCTTTTTTTCAAATTAGCTTCATGTTCATTGTGCTCTGTTTGTTCTTTTGAACTGTCTGTGTCTTTATTGACATTTTGTGGTTGTTCTTGATGGCGAGTCTTGTCCTTTCTGTCTTTCTGCATTCATCTGTCTATTCATCTCTGAAGTCGACGAGCACCAGCCTCACCAACAAGATCCAACAGATCTGCAGATTACCTTAGAGATTATTAACCCAAGATCCTGTGAGCAGAGGGAAATAACTGCCTTCCTCTACTCTCACACACCCATAACCACCCACTCAGCCATCAGCATGCTAACTCACCAACAGAACTCTACAGATACTCTTAATACTTCTACAGATGCAATCATAAACATTGTTTTAAAAAAATGTGTTATGTGGGTTGTAGCGATCAATGCAATGTTCACCGGAGATTCAATCCTACAGTCATTGGTGCCATTTTAACCAATATGCTTTATTTCACAATGAAGATTGTTGTTATATCAATAATTCAGCCTACCTGCTCTCAAAATATTACTACACTCTAAACGCACATTTTTGTTAGATTAAGGTAAATCTATGTGTAGCTCTGTCATTTATGGTTTTCCCACATGCCCTCTCTTCATCCACCCACTCTCTGACATCTCCTGACACTGTGTCATTCTTACACATGCCTGCAGCCACAACTACATCTTAATATTGTCCTAGTAGAGGAAATTAACTTTTAATTAACATTTAATTTGAAGATCATGCCACGTTTAGCATATCCATGATCCATGCCAAAGTAAGATTATGTGTAAAGCTGCTCCATAAAGCTCAGTTACCATATGGATAAAACCTGTGGACAGAAGATGGGATGGGCAACATATGAAGCTTGTATATGAACAGTAAAATATGACATTCATTGGTTTATTTGTTTGTACTTTTTACTCTTTTTGCACCTTTGCACATTGTAAACACAAACTCTTTAAAAAATGTATATCTACAACTCCACCTACTTGTAGCAATAAGGGTCATTTTCCACTGCACAAAGTTTCAGAACTTTTTCCATTGGCCACAAAGGCTTAATGGTTACAGTTAAAGACGTTTTGACTACTTGCTAAAAACACCCAATATAATCTAAACCCAATAGAACCCAATAGAATTGTTGCTTGCTAGCTACGCCTCCTTGTTTCAACACCCATTGTTTATTTGATCAGTTACACTTACCATATAGAAGTGCTTTGTAGTTCTGCAATTACAAACCGTAGTCTGTTTGTTTCTGTAATGGTCAGGAGCCCCAAATGGCCAGCACAGATCAGGTACTGTTTGGGTGGTGGATCATTTTGGCCCGGCAATTTTACACTGTTATACAAGCTCTAAACCGACTACCTTACATTATATCAAAGTGTGATATCTTGAAAATATTTCTGCTTTATTGTTCTCAAATCTAACACAGCCCTTTCCATTACAAATCATATATATTCGCATAACAATGTAAGTGAAAATATGAATCTTTGAAAAAATGAATAATATTAATGTCAGAATTCAGATGGCATGGTCACTCGATGGGTAGCACTGTTGCCCAGTGCCAGGTGAATCGGTCTGGGTCATTTCTGTGTGGAGTCTGTATGTCCTTCCTGTGTCCATGTGGGTTTACTCTGGGGGCTTCAGGTGCTTCTGGGTTTCCTCCCAAAGACATGCTTTAGGTAAAATGATTTAGCCAAAATCGCAGTAGCGTGTGTCCTATGATGGACTGGCGCCCTGTCTAGGATTTTTTCTGCCTTGTGGCCTAGCTGCTGGATATTCAACCTGCGACTTTTCCTACATGGATAAGAAAGTGAACTAACATGATGTCACAATGTTCAAAAAAACATCTTGTCATGTTTTTGAATACTTGGCTTTCTATGTCTTCGATGGACCTCATAAATGTCACGTGAGGTCTTGATGACTGTGGAGGAAAGTCTATTTGGAAAGCTTTGATGTGTGATTTGGGTCGTTATCCTGCTTCAGTATGAATCCATCTCCACAAGGAACCAAACAAGCATTCACTAGTGGTCTCAACCTTTTGGCTCCTTTCATTTAAGATCACTTCAGCTCTTAATGATCCTTTTGTTAGACGTTCAAGGTTTCCAACACTTCAGAATGGACTGCTGCCTTTATCCAAATAAAATTCCCTGTAATGTTGATAAAATCACTAATAGTGCCAAGACTATGATTGCCACAGCCTTCGGTGAAGCTGATCAAGCTGATCTCCTTTGGCCCTTGTTTGGATTATTGTTTCTGGAAGTGCAGTTGGAAAATGCCCTAAGTTAACAATCCTAAACCATAAACAAAGTGTATTTCTATTATTTGTATTTTTTCAATCATTTGATGTTCCTATTAGCTGTATATGCTCCTTTTTTTGTTTCTCCCAGCCGTCCAAGCAAAGGGAGCCCTTCTCATGGAGAGAACCTGTCGTTTGAGTCATAGAAACCATTCGTCCTCCCTCGCTGTCCTCACTTCTCTGCAGCCTTGACATTGACCATGAGACAGGAAGGTCAGATAGGCCTTATGTACTGCATAACTGTAGTTCTGAAGATATCCATAAAGATAAATGTGCACCTGTGAGCAATATATAATTTGATGCAAATGAAAGGCAGAAAGATGAGAGCATGAATGATGGGAGAATTAAGGAGTGTATGATCTACTCACTTTGTGGAGAGTGTCTGGGTGGAATGCACAGTATGTATACTGTATATCACTATGTTAAGTCAGTAACAGTGTTGTTTGTAATAAAGCTGCTGTGCTGTGTTTCAATGTTTACACAATGAATAATGTTTCTACATTCCCGTATCACAGTTACCTGCAGCACATTTTCCACTTTTGGCTTACAAAATCTGTAGACATGCTGCATGCATGCAATGTATTCAGGCTCCATCCTCTTATGATGGTGTAGGTATCTGTTTTGTTGTGCTGTAAGCTTTTAAATGAACCTCAATGTTATCCTGGGTGCTGAGGCTTTTGAATAAATGCCAGTGTTACCAGTAAGGAATAAAAGCTGGTGGGTTTTTTTGCAAAGGAAAACATACTAACCACTCAAGCTTTTTCCTTTGTTATTCACTGAATTTTTTGGAGTGTAGTATTCATTTGAATGGGATATATTGGAATATGGTTGATTGTGTATTGTGCAATATGTCTTTATGAGTTGTTGTCAGAATCAAGAGATAATTATGCCTTTATAGAACAAGTCAAATCTAATATGCATCTTTGGAAACCCTAAGAGGTCATGACTTCCCATATTTTTGTCTATTTCTTAATGGTTTTTTTCAGTGATATATTAATAATTGTTGTTCTAGCAGGACATATTAAGAAGCATTTCATCATGTGTCAGATTTGTTTTAAATAAAAATGCAAATCACTTTGTACCACTTGCACTACTCTACAGGATAACGCTTTCTACTGACATTTAGCTTTAGAATATTTTATCAATTTAAATGTGTCTTCATTTGTCTCTTTTGTATTAGCACATGAATGCTTGCATAGTTAGAATAACATGCATAATTAAAGATCATTTTATAAAAAGAGAGATAAAATATGTGACACCCTGACCACTTAGAGCTTCCAAATTAATTAC
Source organism: Parotocinclus maculicauda (assembly GCA_034780255.1). Classification (NCBI taxonomy): domain Eukaryota; kingdom Metazoa; phylum Chordata; class Actinopteri; order Siluriformes; family Loricariidae; genus Parotocinclus; species Parotocinclus maculicauda. Next base: position 5,831 of record JAUZSU010124000.1, on the reverse strand, counting down.
AGAATAAAACAAACTGTTTATATTCTAAACAGGATCTCAATAGCTTACACAAATCTAAGATTAATTCTGTTTCATGCTGTAATGTTTTGATGTGATTGTGGTGCATTTCTGTGAATCGTGCTTATTTCTGTGAATCGTGCTTATTAATCATGCGTTATTTCTTGTACAGGTACAATAGTGTCTAATAACGATGTCAAAGTTGTGACTGTAAAACATGAGAGATATGTGTACATATACTCTATTTAAATTAATTATATGAATGTGTAAGTGTCTTCCTGATGCCTGCTGTGCCCTGTAACTTCTGATCTAGACTCTGACACTGACCAGTGATTTGTGATTCTATTAAACTGCAAGACTCAGAAACATTGGCCTTGACTATTGAATGCATAAATGCACAACCTGTGGTGTACCCCAAGGCCCAGGTATTGTACCATTTCAATTAAATTGATATATGCTTCCCCTCTGCCAAATTTCACAACACTATGAGATATCTTACCACAAGTTATCTTACTCACAACTATACAGACAATTCTTCAGAATTATTCTGTCTTCACCCCTTGTAAGGGTACTAGATTAACCTTTATTCACTCTTTTATTTACTCACAAGTATCATCCTAAACTGGGTGGGCCAGAACATTCTGAAGGTGAATAAAGATAAAGCAGGTGATTTTATAAAATGGGAGGCAATTTTCCAGTGGGAACAAAGATGAAACTTGCTGTGTGTCTGGACTCTTAAAATCAAAAGAAATAGATACCAAGATACTGTGGCATATTAAAGAACTGTGATCTTAGTTTTAACAGTCATCTCAAACAATTACTAAATCAGCATTTTGAAGAACGTTTGAACGTCCAGCAGGAAACCTGCTTTAATAGAAAGACCTTTATAAAATGACCAGTTACTATATGTTTACAGTTTGTACTTGCTGTATGTGCTCTTTATTACATAAATTACTGACAAATTCAAGATAAATCATATTTATTTGCAGCAGTGATGAGTATTAATTTGCTTTAAATGACAACTGGTCAAAATAACAAAAGATGCATTGTTTTCAGACCTATATCAATAATACAAAGAAAATGTTTATATATGTATTACTAAACCAATACTAACTTAAAAAGTTCAGAATTAATATTGCAATCGGTTGTGATCCCATAATCAGTACCTCATTTAGTAGAGTAAGGTGTAAGGTGTGAATCTACAATTTTAATTGTCATGAAAATAAAGAAAACTCATTCAAATGTAATGCTAGGGAGACAAATTAAGTGTTGGTTCAGTGACAGAAAACGCCTGATGGCACCTCAGCCCCAGGAATATGGAACTCCTAAAAGCTGGTTTGAGGACTGCAATGATCGAGAGAGGAGGAGTGAAAACAGAGCAGGTCAGATATATAGCTAAGTGCCATGCCATGTAAGGCTGTATAAACGAACAAGTAAACCTTAAATTTAATCTGGGATCTCATGGCTAACCAGTGCAGGAGGTGAGTACAGGAGTAATGCTCTTACTTCTCATTCTGCTTGTCAGAGGCATTTTAATCCAGCAGCAGACTGGTCTGACTGAGACTGAAGTACAGCAAATTGCATAGTCGAGAGAAAATAAATGCATGAATGCAAAGTGCAGCAGATAGATATTCTAATAAAAAAGTATTCATTTACTTTACATTCAGCTACTTTTGAGCACTGTATATTCTCTTCTTAAGGGGCCCTCTATATACCCAGAAACAAATAGTAGGGTTCAACAACAGGTCACTATGCTGTGAACCTCTAGGGAGGCTACCATGCAGATCAGAGGAACAGGAACTTCCATTTCAATCGTTAACTGTCTCAGCAGCAAATGCAGAGTGCATTTAACACTCATTCAAGCATGCACCCAGATTATTATTTAGGCTGTGAAATGGCAACCTATTTAACTCATACTTATGACTGTGAATAATCTTAAAGAAGACTAGACAATGGCTGGAAAAATACTCTACAATGTAGATGTATTCTCCAGTCTCAAATTACACTGCAACACAGAACATACCACAGTACATCTGGTTCCAATGGCATACTTGTACAATGAGACAGTTCTTTTCAAGCATATAAGAAAAACTTTCCTTAGCTTCCTTCACCCGTGGTCTCACAAATTATGTTTAGAAAAATCTCTTGCCACCTTAATTGAAAAAACGCTTTGTGTTTGTTAAAGTATTGAGTTTTGGTTTGTTTCTGTCTATGAGGCAAATAATGGAAGTCTCTTTCACCCAATATTATTTCTGGAAATATATTTTAAATCTCCATGTTTGCTTTAATGTTTAGTAAAAACATGATGTCAAAGTCTAAACAAAGCTAATAAAAAAGCTTTGTAACTGTTAGCAGATCAACTGTAACCTGAGGAATGTTCATCTGATCAATACCCATTCACTTTAATGACTGAGGTTTTAAGGACTATAATAGGAAATAAAGATCAGCCTTGTATACACCTACTTATATCTGCTCACAAAAAGTAGGGGATATTTCAAAATGAGTATGAAGTGATTTAAAAAAGCATTTTATTTTATTTCATTAAACAAGGTCAACAGAAAAGAAAATTAACTCAATTATGGTGATTGAGTAGCAAGTGATTTATTCATGGGGTGAACAGAACCATGATAAACTGGACAAGAGTGCCCCCACATTGACTGTTCAGTAGTGTGTATGATCACCCAAGAGTGCCAGAAAACACTGACAGTGAGGGGTCATAGACAGGATTGGATTGTCCAGCAGTACTTGTGGAATTCTCTTCATATTCTGAAGATTTTTATTTTGAAATATCCCCTCATTTTGTAAGCAGTGTATATGCATATGCACCACCAAGGACTTTTCTGCCAAGGACTGTATCGTATTAAATAATGCTTTTTTCACATAATATTATTGAGTATTTTATTTATCTGTTAATATTTACTTAGTTTCTGTATTTGAACTATTACTACAGACTTATTTGCCTAGTTTAATTACTTCCATTATTACGTATATCATCTAAGCCACCCAAGAAGGATGAGTTCCTATTTAAATCTTGGTCCACCCAAGGTTTCTTACTTATAATGTTTAGGGAGTTTTTCCTTGACTAGGATTGGCATTATAAATTACAATAATTATCAAAATAATAAAACAATAAAAATTGTACAGCTGCTTTGAAACAATGCATAATAAAAAAGGTCTAGATGTAAATCTGACTAGACTTGTCTTGAATGCTGGTCTACGGCTACAGTGAGGCAGCCCAAAAACGTTTCCCAAATCCTTATTCTCTCCCCAACACTGATTTAGCTTTTAGGCTGTTTGAACTATTTTTATTTGTCGTCTATATCTCACATCACTCTAAATAGTTCACACTTAAAAAATGACATGCATTATCAAAAAGGCAATAGTTCATGTGGTCCAGAAGTAAACAATCAAATGGAATCAGCAGTAACATTCACTTCTTTAATGGTGATTCCATTTGATTGTTTACTTTTGGACCACATGAACTATTGCTTTTCTGGCCATGGCTGTTTCTTTGGTTTGCGTCCCTGCTGCCTCCTGTTTCCCTTTTCCTTAGTGTGCATTTATGGTCTCATTACCGTATGTCTGGAATATATACATAGACTCAGATGTGATATAGATATACCGATTCAATGTGTTTGGTGGCTGAACATCTTTAAAAATGTCATATCTGTGTCAAATATGACATAAAAGATCAAATTTGGGCCACTTTTGCCTGATGTGTGAACATAACCTAAATTACAGAATACTAGTACGAACAAACCTGTGTGACAACTGCTTATAGAAAGACATGAAAACATGCTAGTCTTTCAATTGTTTTGGTGGTTTGGGGTTAATTACATACGAATGTAGGCACAAAAACAATCATTTGGGTGTTGGGAATGGATTAATCCTATTTACATTTTTGATGTTTGAAATTTGATCCTGACTTTAAATGAATCAAACGACCTTCTGGAAACAATTACTGAAATCTTATGAACATAAATTGTGAAACTTACTTCAGTTGTTTGTTAGCTGCATTCGTATTGTAATTCTCACTAAAGGTGCAAAATTTTGAACACTACATATTTATTGGTTTATTCACAGCTTGTTAAGCATGGTTACATGACAAACACATAGATTTTTCACTAAACAGCTCACTTTTAAGGAACGATCCTCTGTTCTTAAAAGCTCTGTTCTTAAAAGCTCTCGTGTAGCACAAAACATGCTGAGATTGTGTTCTCACATTTTAATGAGGGCCATCCCCTTTGTCGTTAATCCTTTTTCCAGGGACAAGCCCGTCCTTTTGTTCTATCTTTGTGCCCCACTGTGTACAAACCTTAAGTGCTGCTTAACATTTGCCATTCCTGGTGGCTCGTTACTATTTATCTTGCTTACTTTGGAAGAACCTTATTTTTGCTTAAAATAACTAAAATGTGTGCTGTTAGTATGTTTTGTAAAATAAAGCAGTACTGTAAAAGCTCCTAGTCATGTAAATGCTTGTCATTTGTAGTTTAATATTTAACCTGTGATTACTTATTGAATAACTACTGATCCGAATTATTTCCATTTATGTTGCTTGGGTTTGTTGTAAATGCCACAAGTTAAATGAGAAACGTTTTTCCAGCACTACATTTACACATCATCTTATACAGTCTGAGAGCCAATGTTGTTAAATACTTTAGTGATTCCTGGTGTGTATTCAGTGTGTATCTACTTTAGTGAATCACAAGTATGTAACCCAAGAATGCAAAGACGAACAGCTTGGATTAGATCTAAATATCTGTGATCAAGGGCTACGATTAAGATGGAAATGCCATAACATAATTCATGACATAACATAAATACATGAAGGCTTTGTAAAGCATGTCAAGTTTTTTTATTTACCAAATGGGGAAATGTTCAATAATTGCACCAAATATTTTGAATACATGCTGCACAGCTTCCAAATTCTTTTCTAAGTCCAGTACTACATCCCCTTACAATAAACTAAAAGATGTTCAAAATGTAAATCAGTCAAAAATATTGATTAAGGAAGACCAATTGCCTATTGCTTTTAATGTAAGTAACATTGTAACTGGTGTATAATACTGGTGTATAATCTGGGTCTAAATAAATAAATAAATAAATAAAAACACATCCAGACAGAAATGACAGATTCTCTTAGTACTAAAAATGGCTACTTTCTTTTGAAAAACCAAAATAGTCCAAGATTTTTATAGCAATAACTAGTTAGAGTAATATTATTTCACTTAAAAGTATTTGAAACAATATAAAAAGTAAATTTTGTGTTTGCCGAGATTCTAAATCAAATAAGCTATTAAACCTTTTTACAGAACGCACATAACATACACGATACAGACAAAGGTTTGTGGACATCTTTTCTTATTACTAAACTCTGCTAAATTATAACACATTCATTATATACAGTAAAAGTTACAGAATGGATTTTCCATAGACAAACAGTGGCAGTAGAATAAGCTTTACTGCTACCACAGTGACTCTCAATATAACACATTTATGGGTTTCTTCTTCCAACCATCCAGTTAATCAACCTTTTGCCCTGCTGTCCTTTTTTCACAGGACTTTAATGCACTTTAATGCCAAAAAACGAGCCAGGGCTAACTGTCTATTTTCAGTAGCCAAACTTACGGTCATGTTCCAAAATGTAGTGGAAAGATGAACAAAGAATGTAATATAAATGTAAATGGTGGTGCAAACTGCATACTAATACCCATGTTTTAGATGTAGTTTTGCTTTTCAAAGTGCCATACGTGCAGTTTCTTAATAATACATAAAAACGAAATAATGTTTGTATTTATTTCTTTTTATTTACGTGTTAACAGTTAATTAACAGA
>JAUZSU010123990.1:0-17725 GCA_034780255.1 Parotocinclus maculicauda | reverse complement strand
TCTTCCTTCCTTGTATTGATTCCACATAGTCCTCGAGAAATTGAAAAGTGCTGAAAAATAAAGATTTATTTGTATTTAGTTTCCTTCCTCCTCAGTAGATTATTAAGTAGGAACATCCTAGAAACAAGCACTTAAAGAAGTCTGGCCTAAATATCTCCTAATTTTTTTTACTGAGTAATGTATTTAACCAGACTGTGTTAGTTGCTGTGTTATAAACACAAGCGGACATTATCAATGCAATGCAGCATGCCTAAAACACTTTTACCTGTAAATAAATATGTATTACATCATGTATACTGTTTTGACAGATCGATATAAATCAGAAGAAGAGGAAAATCGAATTAACTGTAACTACAGAAAAGTAAAAAGAAGCCACTGGTTTACAAATACATTAAAGCTTGGAATCATTAAACTTTAAAACAAATGAGACAGACTATACACATCAGGACAGACTATACACATCAGGGGGTGTACTGTAACTCGGGTTTGCTCCTACTTTGGGGAAATATTTCATAATTACTCTAAAAGGAACCTAGAAAAGTTGGACGTCTAAACGAGATCAATTTAAGAAGGTAAACTTCCCTATAAGTGAGAGAGCAGAAGCCATTTTTAAATCTTCTCACATAGCTCTAAATCTGTTAGCAATTCCAAATGAGAGCATGGCAGCTCATAAATTAGAGGGCAGCAGGAAGAGAGGCGCGGCTGCCTATGTTAAATATGCTTTACTTTCACACAGATTAAAAGGCTTGATCTGGCATGGACACGTGCAGGAGAGCATGCATAAGAAACACACAATGCCTTTATCAGATCTGTCAGCATGGTTTGAGCCAAACTTTAGCTCTTTAATATTAACTGCTAATAAAGATTAGTTTAAAAAAGTATCTGTTATGTCATAGTTTTGCAAAGAGGCAACTATGATGTAAATTTTGATACGTTACAGCTTCTACAGAATAAGGGATATCAGTAATGTCCTTCAGTTAAAACCAAGCTGGATTATGAGCACAAAAGATAAGCTGATACCTAAATAACCTCAAACATCTGTTATGGACTTGAAGTACATAAAGTGAGGTGAGGATATAAAGAAACAGACAGACAGGACTTTACATAGACATATGGATAGATAAAATACAGAGATACAGTACATTATTAGCAACACTTTTACTCACCTACTCACATTCACCCACCCACATACACAGACAGACTCACTCATTCACTCCCACACCCACATAGAGACAAACACACTTACTCACTCACTTATACTCTCACTCGCTCACACTGTCACACAACACTCACCCACTCTCACTCTCACTCATTCACTCACCCACCCACCCACATACATACACAGACAAACTCCTCACTCACGCAACAACGCACTCACTCATTCACTCCCCCACCCACATAGAGACAGACACACTCACTTATACTCTCTCACCCGCTCACACTCTCAGTCACACAACACTCACCCACTCACACTCATTCACTCATCCACCCACATACACAGAGACATAATCACTTACTCACTCAAACACATAGACTCACTCACTCACACAACAACACACGCACTCATTCACTCCCCCACCCACATGGAGACAGACACACTCACTTACTCTCTCACTCACTCACACTCACTTGCTCATACTCTCACACAACACGCATACTCACACAACACGCATACTCACACAACACGCATACTCACACAACACGCATACTCACACAACACGCATACTCACTCACTCACTCACTCACTCACTCAGGCCTAAGACACAGTAGTGTATACATAGAGTGTCAGAGAGATAAATGTATATACAAAGTCAAATAAACTCTGCCAGTTTCTCTGCCAGTCAAGATTCAGATGGACAGATCCATATAGAGAAAGACCTGCGCAAAAACAAGTAAACAAACAGACAACAACAGCAATAAAAGACAAACAGACAGACATATAGACAATATAGACAGACCATCTCAGTACATTTGTAAGTCATATTTACATGCCACCCTTACACTTTATGAATTAGCTTACTCCATTTTTATATAACTATACATTTTATTAAGCTCATGTAAATAGCCCTGCACACTTTTTATGCGTGAACACACTTGGTCACTAAAGGTGATTCTGATCACAACAATCGATCTTCTTATATGGTATAATTGAGAGTTTGTTGTTCGCTGATGCTGTGACATTCCCTGATTTTATCACCCCATGAAAACGAAGCCATCGTACGAATTAAGACTGACGAATTAAGTTCTGTTACCTAAAATCAATTCAGTTCAGAGAAAACAAAGTGGCTTCATTCCAGTTACTGATTAGAACTATTAATTAGTGCAGCAACCTCGCGGTGACATTAGTACCAGTTTGGACTTGAGGCTCCAGCAAGGACCACTTGATAACCTCACAACAATATGAAATTATGCTCCTTATTATTAACGGATGCCAGACAGACTAATGGAAAACTTGTGTTCAATGTGGAAATGTTGATTATCGAAATGATTTACTTAGAAAAGGTTTTGGTGCACTTCTTCCATTATATTACATTACGTCAGCAGTAGTCTTTTTTCCCGGACATCATAAATTCTTCCAAATTCAAAAAAAAAACCAGAATTTAAATTAATTAATGAATTTTAAACACTACCACAATTACCACTAAAATGTAACAGGCAAATATGCAACCAAAATAAAACATATAAATACATATAAAGCCATTTACTAGTAAATTCATTAAAATTCATTTTAAATGCAGGATTGTATGGCATGTAGTTACAGAAATGCCTGTATGTGAATATTTAACAATACAAATACATATAGCTAAAGGCAATAACAGGTGTATGCACTATTAGAGCTGTTCATTAATGTGAAACCTCAAACTATAAAATGAAAGAAGTGTTTACACACCAATGTCTAAACTCTCTCTGGTGTTTACTGCTGTATTCAATTAAATGATATATTAAGGAACGTAAAAAAGGATGCCAAATGCTGTTTTTTAATTGCAAGGTCATTAATTGTGCACTCTTAGGCCAGAACAAAAGATGAGTCCCGTTCTCATTTCCATGGTAATGACACGGTGCTCAATCATCTCAATCGTCCACTCATTTGAAATCCCTATTTTCCCACATATAGACCCAATTTTCCCATGGCACGTCTGGGCAGAAACAGTTATTATAATCTCGTTTTTTATTAAGGGTTTACAGACAAGTGGCTGAGCACCCGGCTGTTCAGATTTAATTTCATATGAGAGGGAACATATCCTAATACAGCAAAGCAGCAAGGTGAGAAACACGGCAAAAGCCAAACCCCACACTGAATGAAATGAAAGTGCTATGAGCAGTCCATGAAACAGATGGATGTGGAGAAAAATGTATAAAGATCTTTTTCACACACCGAGTTGACCAGAGGCATTGGTGGGCAAACGGAGCACACGGGAGCATGGCTAATTGATTTGCTGTGGACTTGAGAGTTTAAAGGTCTGCGCTTTACCATCACGAGGCAATAAAGAAAAAGTATTGTGTGCACTGAACCGTAAGATCGAACCAGTTTCTCTGTCTGCTCAGACGTGAGCATTTTGGAAGGCTTTGATTGAGCAAGATATGTAGGATAATGACTGGAATAACTTTGAGTCAAGAATCCAGTTATTGTATTAATTTGAGAAAGAACTGGCATTCACAAGAAATATATTTAAAATAAAAGCATGGGACTGTTGGTAATTATGACTTAGTTGTAATGTGTTTCTAAATGCTTTTGCAACTGTACTAGATTTCCTAGATTTACCAGAGAAGGAGAGGAAAAGCAACTGGTCTGACCACTAATGCAAAGAAAATATTTCATAAATATATTATTATATACATATATTGCACATTGCAAAAAACTTTTTAATTAGTTACTACTATTCAATCGTTAAAAACACAAACAGTAAAAATTGGTACATTCAATGGTCTTCACCCAGGCCTCTAGGAGGCGCAGTGAGAGCAGATTTCCATTTCCATCAAGCAGCAGTTCCATTAAATTCCATCTTATTTTACATTTTTTAGTTTTTTTATTTTATTAGGTGTGGCTCCTATTTTGCCGAAATGAAAAGTCTCTGCCACAGAAGTTATTTGCAAAACCGAGTGCAGACAGTTGATCCAAACCAAATCCTTGCCTTTGTACGGGTATGTGCCGTTTTTGTCCAGTCCATCAAGGTTCGGTCACTTTAATGTCAGAGGTCTTATGTTTGTATGTTAATATGGTTTATTTAATGTCACTTTCAGCATCATTGGCTACACTAACACACAAGGTTATTGACATTCGTCACACATACCCACATTGTGCCAAACAAGCGTGATAAATTAACTTAAAGCGAGTCTTCGGATTGTGGGAGGAAACTGGATACTCCGAAATAAACCCAGACGGACATCTGTATATATAGTACTGACGTCTGAATGACACAAAACTAGTATGAGCGAACCCTGGCGAATTCCTGTATTGTAAAGTGCAGGAGTGTACTGAATGTTTTTATACTGGCTTTCAATTAATAATAATTAAAATAATACACTATGTGCAAAGTATCTAAAATACTATGTGACCGCGATAACATCTGGTCAGCATCCATTTCAGTCAACATCCTGCTTCACAGAACACAATGCGGATGCTAACCGGCTCATATCTGTATTTAATTAATACAAATTTAATACAAACATAACATAAAAATATTAAGTGTATATAATTAGCATATTATAAAATATTAAAGTGGTATAAGTGGGTAGATAGAGTGATAAAAAAAACATTCATTAATTTGTAAGTGAGGGACTTACCCTAAGGAAAGAAGGAAAGCCCAGGCCATAATATCCCACAGCAAAGTAGTCAGGTCTGGGTCTGATCACCTTTATGATGTTCTCGTAGAACTGAGCCTGCTTCCTCTGTGGAGGATGGATTCATATACACATTATTTTATTTCACATCCATAGGGCTAATGCATCATTAAAAACAAAATGCATCATTAAAAACAAAATGCATCAATAAAAAAAAAGTGCACTGATGTCATTGTGTAATACAAACTCTGGGGTGTCCCAGAAGTCCTGCATTAAATATTTATATATTTTTACAGATTATCCTTATTATAACTGTAAGCAATGAAGAACAAATAATACAAATAAACTAATTTTAAAACACTGCATTCAGATGAACATCATTATTCACTTTATTTAAATACAAGGTTTTTTCTTCGCCCTTTCATGCTATATGTACCAAAAAAATTGTATTTACATAGATATAAGCAGATATCTGTATGAGCTTAATAATAATACATAAAAATAAAGAGCAAATCCAGCTCTGTAACTCACCAGTAAAGCACTCATCTGCTCAAAGTCAAACATCTCGTTCTCGTACTGCTCAGCCAGTTCCTTACCCAGAATGATGGCCTCCTCCCACATCTGAACAAAAACACACAAACACAATTCAGTGGTTCGAACTGGCGGCCCGGAAAAAAAGATTACACAACAAATTTAGTAATCAGAAATCTTATGACAAAGCGAAGAAAGTCCAATACGACGTCCAAACCGTGATAAAGTACAGTGGACCATGGGCATTGGAACCCATCTTTATTCAATGAACATTACTCCATATGAGGAAATTTGGTTCCAGTTTTAAACAAATCAGATTTCAAATAGACTCCTGGATCCAGTTAGTTTTGAAGGTTCCACCGTGATGTCATTCGTTTCTGCCAGTTTATTTCGGTTCCACAGTCCAAATCTTTTAGGATATACTGGAGTTACTAAGCAGTATTTAAAAGTGTAACTGTACAACATCAACATATAAAAACATCTTAAATTTAGCTTTGTTAATTAAAACTCTACCAGCAAACAAAGATTTTATGGCACAAACTCGAGTGCTATATGAATTCGGACATGTGAATTAGAAGCAAATTACTTATACCTGCTGTATTCATTTTATGGCGTAATAAGAGCAATCTGTATTAAATGAAAAGAACACAATTATGAAAGAATGTTTTAATGTAATACACAAAACACGCTAAAGGATTACACAATGTGTCATTGCATATTATGTCATAACATTGGGCAGCTCGGTGGGTAGCACCGATGCCTCACAGCGAGAAAGTCTCTGGTTCAATACCAGGAGGGGGTCCTTTCTGTGTGGAATCTGCATGTCCTCCCCATGTCTGTGTGGGTTTACTCCAGGTACTCCGGTTTCCTCCCACAGTCCAAAGACATGCGTGTTAGGTTACTCTAAATTGGCATTGACTTGACCACTGAGGTCGATAGCAATGTTAAAAAAGCCAAATAAACAAACAAACATCATAACATTAGCACCAGGCCAGAACTAAACCACTGTTCAAAGTTTTAAGTATGCAGGTGCTAAAGTGGAGTCTCTTATCGCTCTTTAACACAAACCTTTGATCCTTTGTGGAAAATAAATCGGTTAACTACTAAGGTAACTACTTTTGGGCTGAGGAGAAATTTCACTAGTGGACAAACATTCTTTGTATCTTAGCATTTGGGAATTGTAAATAGTATAATATAATGACATGCTTAAGAAGAAACAGTATGGGACTTTTGTAATTATTTTAGTAATGTTCTATGATCATACAGTAGAGATAAAACTACAGTGAATCCCACACAACTAGCACTCAAACAAAAACCACTAGATAATTACATGATATCTTAATGACATCCAAGTTAAAAAATGTAAGAATCATTCAGTTCGAAATGATAATCAATCCCAGGAAGCGAACAGTTACACTGGCGGGTTATTATTAATGAATTCAAACAGCATCAATATTGATAGCCAGTGCCAAGAAATCATTTTGTCTAGATAAAAAAACTCATTATCCTGGAGATTGGAAAGCAGGTCTTCCATTAGGCACTTATGTTCATACTGTCATTGTGTATTGGCTAGTGTTCAATTTGTGGTGCGTGTGAGGTTTTTCAAGCTAATACTGTACATTTTTTAACGATTGGTACTAATGGATTATTATAACCATGGCTGCTTTCAATGATTTATATTATTTAACTTCAGAGTTAGAAAGCCCTTTCTACAGATCTTAAACAGAAAAATTACTGCCGCTCTAACACAAAACAACTGCTCCTAATAACCAACCTCAAATCACAAACAGTTGGGACAGTGCAAATGAATGGAAAATGCTAATTAAACAAACCCTCAGTGTTCCTTACAATTACTTTGACTTTTAATTCATAGCAGACAGCATTAAGCAGATACATTTCATGTTTAATTCTGGTCAACGTCAATTCCTTTGTTAATAAACATTCATTTCAGAACTTAAAAATCTTCAATCCCCCAGATGGCAGTGCATTAACAACCATGATTCAGAGCCAGAGACTCTCATGTTATGGGGTTGTGTCAGTGACCTTGGCAAAGGTCATTTCAACTTCTGATATGGCAGCATTAGTGCAGAAAAGTACACGGAGATTTTTACTGAGATATGCTCTCTATGCCTTCTAGTGATTCCCATTCATTTTTCAACAAGACAATGGAAAACAAGCCAAACCAGAAGCAATTTTAGACATATTCAAATCCCTTTCAAACTTTCTTTGAGGTTTAGTGTTTTTTGAACATTTAAATACTTTTCTCACATGTTTTGTTGACGAACTTGGGATCCTAGATTCTGTTTTATTGACAGTTTATTCAACGTGCCAGCAATTTTACATAACAATCTACATAATCGCTTGGATAACCTATTAGTTGTGTCGGTTGTGAACGTCCTCGCACATTAAGGCAACGAATGCAGAAGATGCAATATGTGCATGAATGGTAGGGGCAGTGAAGGCACTCTGCAGCAGTTGAGTTTTGAAGAAAGGTTCTGACCAAGTCAGCAGTTACTCACATCTGCATGATGTCTCACTGCTGCTGCACAGTAACAAATAAGCTCGTCAAAACAGCTGGGGATTCGGATCACAAATACTTTATTGATCCCAGGAGCAAAATTGCAGTTTGATTTTCCACAAAGTAATGCGGTACGGTTTAAATCTGCCCTCAAAAAATATAATATGTTATGTTGTAGTTGTGGCCTCTAGCGGAATCCCCAGTAACGTGTGAAGTGCGCCGGCAAGTAAGTGAACAACGTCTGTTATACAGTGTCTGCTTAAACGTGTGGTTAAACAGTAAGTATGTCTCTGTAACTGGAGAACATTCTAGTTACTTTGATTGCTACTGTGTCTATTTAATTGGTTGACTTGGTTCTTATGTAGCTTTTATTTCAGGCATTATGGCATTGTTGCGCATGGTAGGAGATGTGAGCACATCTTTAATAAGGTCAACCACAGCATTATTCTTGCTTGGTTTACTCGGGAGTGGTTGATTAACTTACTGTAATTCAGTATTTAAGAGAATTTTTCTTCAGCCTTACGATCTTTACGCGATTTTCCCCTCTACATGAAGACAACTCTTAAGCCTTCTAAAAGATTTAAATGGTTTAAGGATAACTTTACTGGGATCTACACCTAGCTTTTGGAAACGCCTACCATTCTTAGACTTTTCTTTGAATCTCATCAGTGGGAGCAATATGTGGCTCTAAAATTTTTTTTAGAAATACAACAGACATGTATGGAAGAGGATGCAAGTACATATTAAGGAATAAATAAAGAGGTAATTACAGCCTCCAATACAGGATAATAATGGCAGAAAATGAGAGCATTTGGAATCAACCAGTCTCCAAATCCACAACTGGAGGCAACTGTGTCTTGTGGGACTGTGGTTATAGTACTGGACTATGGACCAGAAGGTCCAGGGTTCAATTCCCACCTCTGCCACATTCGGGTCCACCAGAAGGTCCAGGGCTCAATTCCCACCTCTGCCACAGTTGGGTCCACCAGAAGGTCCAAGGCTCAACTCCACCTTTGCCACAATTGGGTCCACCAGAAGGTCCAGGGTTCCAATCCCAGGGCTCTTAACCCGCTCGGATTGTAAAACCATATTCATTGTAAGTCGCTCTGGATAAGGGCGCCTGCTAAATGATGTAAATGTCAGTGTGCACGATTTGTAAATTATGATCAAATCTGGGCCACAAAATATGGTAGCAAAACTTGGGTCATGTATAGGTGATGCTTTACCATACAAACAGTCTTTTCCATTTCTTGTCTTACTCTCCTGCTAGCTCTGCTAAAATAACAGCATCCATCATTACAAACCGCACTTTAAGTAGATTTGCGGGTAAAAGCTGCACTCATGACCTGGCAGCATCCAGCCGTGCATTTCAGGACACACAACTAGCTTGAGGACAAGGTGCTTTTCCACCATCTCACCTCCCCAACCGCCACCTACACAAAGGTCTGACGTGCTGCTCAGGAGGGAATTCTAATTATGGGACAGGAAACCGCAGAGCAATGCTTAAAGTCCTTCTAGCGTACACACGGGTTTCAATTTGCCCCCAAGCTACATAATCAGAACAGGGCAAGATCAACTGGGAATCGGTGACCATACTGTCGAGCAGAGAGCACTCAGTGTCTCTTAACATGAATCCATCTCCCTGTACAATATTCTCAGCCCCACTGCGACACGAGTCTAATGGAGATATAACATTTCTGGAGGAGCTCAGGCACTGGGGTCCACTTCACTGACTGTAATATTCTCTATAATCCTCCTGTGGCTGTGCTCAGTGCTGGCCTTCATGTATGCATAAATCACATTGAATGTTCTCTGCTGTCTGAGGAACACGAATGGATAACTGCATTGAGTTGGTGGTTTAATAAGTAAACCTATCTAATCAATAATAAGATGCCAACTCTATGTGCATATATGTACCTACGGGGTCCTAAGAGCATCTCAGGTCAAGCTGATGCATCAAGAATACAAACATTTAAACTAACAAGGTATATACAAAACATTTAAACAGATAAAATTACAATTTTTGCTGCTTTTCCACCAGACAGCATTGCATAGTTACAAATCCATGATTTCACAATCTGGTATTGTTTCAGTAAGCAGGCTGTAATGCAGTGTTCATGCTATGTTTGCTTACTCTTCTGGTTAAGGGATCAAACATACCAATCTAAAAACAAAATGGCAAAAATCTCCTTTTTGTTGTTACAACTGCAATCCTTTTTTCTCTCTTTACACCCGTTTTCTTGGTGAATTCATAACCTCTCATGGCTTCTCGGAACACTTATGCTGATGACACACAGCTCATCCACTCTTTCCTTCCAACAGATATTTAGTATTGGCTATTCTCCACCCGAATCTTAGCATGTCCAGAGAGCATCTCATCATGGATGTCAGCTCAGTATCTAAAGCTAAACCACAGCAAACTGAACTACTTTACATTACTGTGGATGGGTCACGTTATCAAGCTCTTATCATCTCCCAGCTGAACTCATCAATCACAAACTGAACTTCTCCGCTCATTCCAAACTGACCTGTAGTTACCTGCTCTACAACATCAGGAGAATCTCACATTTCCTTTCCAGGGAAGCCACCCAGGTCCTTGTCCAGTTTTGTGTTACTGTGTAGCTAGATTACTGCAATGCTCTTCTGGCGGCTCTTCCAATCCGTACAACCCGAGTCCTGAAACTCATTCAGAATACAGCAATTTGTCTGGTTTTTAATCTACCCAAGCTTTCTCATGTTGCCCCACTGCTGTGTTCACTTCACTGTCTCCCTGTAGGTACCCGCATCAGATACAAAACCCTAATGCTCGCCTACAAAGGCAAAAAAATGGACCAGCACCATCTTACATAAAGGCCATAAACAAATTAAGTTCTGCACCTCGTACGAGCTTTCACTAAAGGTCCAAAATGGTACCTTGCTGTTTTCAAGCGGCGACTAAAAACGTATCCTCATTCAGCACTTGAAGAACAAATCCAGCTCTGTAAGTCACCAGTAAAGCACTATGTGAAGACTGAAAATGCAACAACGACAACAAACACACAAAAAAAAAACACTCAGTGGGCGAATGTCCAAAGAAGTAATACGGTTCAGTCACTGGCGATACTGTACCAATACTGTATACCATTCAACAAAGAAGAAGAATAGATGTGGAGTGCAATTAAATGCAAATTATGTATATTATATTATGTTTTTATGATATAATATCAGTTTCTAAGTGTGATTTTAGCTACTCCCTCATTGTCTGGGCCACTGCCCAAGGGAAAAGACGAGCAGATTGAGCATTTGCATCAGTGTCTATAAAATTTCACTTTATTTTCATGTTTTTATACACTGTTCACAAACATTTGGGAATATTTAATTATACAAGATTATTATTTTGAGGTATCCCCTCAGTTTTTGTGAGCACTATATCTCACTTGTTTCACATGTTCATTGATTATTACCGTTTTATTACATTCCTTTGTTTTATTCATTCTTCTATTATTATAATGATTATTTACATATACATACATATATATAAATCTAGATGTGAACAGATTAATCCTATTTCCATTACTGCTTATAGGAAAATTTGTTTTTTTCCTTGAACAAATGAGAGTGCGAACGACCTTCTGGAACCAATTGGGTTCGAATCCTGTGGTTGATGCACCGTTTAATGACCATCCATTAAATTTTTGTTCACGTTAACGACCAGGGCTTAACAATAACAATACATTATAACAGGAAATAAAAATGTGATGTTGACGCGATAAGCAGCCAACTGGAATCATGAGCAGAAGCAGAAGTTTAAGAGCAAATGTTTATTATTCTGTGTAAGGAACTACCTGACCGGTTGTGTGCTCACTTGCTCGTTAGCTCATGTTTGGACTATAGACTGTTTGTAACTCTGTTGACGTGTTTTGGTTCGTTTTTCTGCTACTTGTTTGGCATAAGTAGTACTGATTTGTTTTTTACTACAATCCCTGCATATTCTCTCTCACCTTATAAAAACTATACTGCTCACAAAATTGCATCTCCCATAACTTTTGTGAGCAGCATACTTGTTCTCATTAACATGTTTAGTCTGTTTCTATCTCTGCACAATCACTCAAATTTTCTGTTGTCTCTCTGATGCATTTACACATCATTTGCATAGAGTTTTGTGGTGAAAACTTCACATAATATAATGCGCTCATTAAACAGCATAACTAAGTTGATCAAATAAATAAATCCGACTTTGAGATCAAGGTGCACGACTAAATCAATCCTGGTTTTTGGAGGGACTACGGTAGCCTAGCGGTTGAGGTACTGGACTCTGGACCTGATGGTCCAGGTTTCAAATTCCACCTCTGCCAAGCTGCTGCAGTTGGGTCCCTGAGGAAGGCCCTTAATCCACCACAGCTTGAATTGTAAGACTGTATCAGTTGTAAGTCGCTCTGGATAAGGGCATCTGCTAAATGTCATCAATGTAAAACGTAAATGTAGATTTTTTGGTCTTCAATTGCAAAAGTAACTGAGGAAAACGGCAAACCAGTTTCCTGGGGAGTACTGGAACATTTCTCAGTACAGCTTGTATCATAACTTGTATGTAAGTCCCTGCACTAGCGTTGGTTAGCTCTGTGGCTTACCTTGCCCTTGTCGAAGTAGTTTATGATCTCCTGGTAAAGCTGGTCTTTGAGCTGACTTTGCGTGCTCGCCACGTAACCATCTCTCTGAGTCAGGTGGGCTGCACAGGCATCTTCTGACCACTGCAAATACAAAGTACATACATTAACATTATAACACTTGATCATGCTTTATTAAACAAAAACCCAATATCTGTAACTTATTTTTATTTTATTCACCACATATCTTTATAGTTCACCGTTTACTCCTATACAATTCTAACAGCTCCCTCTCCCTCCACCATGCCAACAAAATATTCCCGCTGAATACATAAGATCCTACAGTGACTAAACAATGCAGGTATGCAAATTCTTAATGTAATTTAATTAAATTTTTTATATACTTAACAGACAAACAATAAGTCACCTGTGGCTGAAATGCACCTAGTGTTCTGTTTAATTTATCATAGTCTATATAATAAAAAATATATATTTTTTTACTGTAAACCTAATTTTTTAATTACTTTTGTAACATTGGGTCCATTTTATGATCTTGGTTCGCCCAGCGTTTTTTTCTTACAACATTCAGGGAGTTTCACCTTTCCACTGTCGCATCAGTTTTGCTCAATTAGGGATTTGGGCCTCGATAGTTATAAAAGTTGAAGACAGCTGGTAAACAACGTTTTACGACCATCAGAATACGCGTGATTGCTTTAACGACAGAGATCTTAACAATTATAACTAATTTAACTCTAAAAAAAAAAAAGTTTGATTACACAGATGTGATGCAAACTCAGTTATGGTGATTAAGCAGTAAGTAATATATTCATGCAAGTGAACAGAAAGATGTACAACTTGACAAGTGCGCCCCCACATTAAGTGTTCAGTAGGGTGTAGGGTCACATAAGACTGCCAAAACACAGTGACAGTGATGGGGCATGGATCAGATTGTCCAGCAGATCCTCTTCATATTAATTTAAAAAAATTATTTTTGTTGTGTACTGACAATTTCGCAACACGGACACAAATACAGAAATGAAATTAAGAAGTCTGTACCCTCTTTAAAACTATGCGCCATGCCAGCGTACCTACATCTACCCAGAAGTGCCGAGCGCCAGTCAATTGACTGGTGACTTCCTACTAGTACTGCCCCGCTGGGGTTACCTACATAAAAATTTTCAACGGTGACACTGTTCAGCCTGTTCTGGAAATAAGTGGACTCATTCCCTTTTGGATGTGTGCAGCCAGTGAGACGTGTTTATTCATTTCTATATTCTGGCTCTAAAGTGTAAAGCTACAATGATTTTTTTTCTAAAAAATGCTATAGAAATAAAATGGACTTAAATTAAATTGACATAGAAAAAAAAGGCTTACTTTCAATAATGTTATTTATTATTCGCACTGATTAATTGATAACAAAATAGCTAAGTGAAATTAAGCTTTTACCAACCATTCTGATTTACTGCTACTATTTTTGCACATGCTGCACATGTGCCTAAGAGCTCCAGAGATTTCTCCATTCATACAAGCACAAAGGTTAATATTTTTGATCACACACTTAAACACAGCTAACTATACATACTGATAAATTACTCGGACGGGGGTGGTGCACTAAAAAAAAAGTACTGGACTACTGACCAGATTGTTTAGTGTTAAGGCAAAGGCCTTAGACAACAACTTCTTGGATTGTAGGATGTAAGACTAAATGCAAAGATTGACTTAATTCAGATATACACTCCAACTTCATTAGTGAGAGAATGAATCAGATTTTGTAAACATCTAAAAATAAGTCTGTTCTGTTTGTGTACTAAGCACACAAACAAAGTAATGAGTATCCTGATTGGCTGGACTCGGTCAGCTGATCGGTGTGTGTGTGTGTGTGTCTGAGAGACGGTTCTGTGTTGTGCTCAAGGCCTTGTCAGAACTGATTCAGTGCTGTACAAATGTAATTGATATTTCATGTCACACAGCAGTAACGGAGCTCAGGAAAAACATCCCCGGGAAACACCATCACATAAACACAAGAGGCTGATGGGAAACAAGCTGTACTAAATGTAAACTAGATTCATGTTTGTGTACATAGATGGTTAACGGTTCAGCTTGGAGAGAAGGCTTGCACAGTAAAGTCTTTTGTTCTGCTCATGGTTGTGTTTAATCATTTCATTCAATGCATCAACTGCAGAGAGAAATAATCACACTTATCAAGAATACACAAAAGTATTTAAGCTCCCAGACAAATTACTACATCCACAAAGAGTATCGTTGTTTAATGCAAAACTGGGAACAACGCAGCGTTTAAAGTGTCTACATAGTAAAACTGAGCCAGAAGAACATCATCACAGAGGGACACTTGCATGTTTGTATGGAAAATAATTAGCTGCCAAATTTTAAATGTTATTTAGCATAACGACAGAATCAGAATCCCAGTGACTATGTTATACGGAACAAAATTAACTTTTACTTACCATGAAACAGCTAGAACATAAAATACATATTAGTGGATATTTTATTAGGGGATATTTCATTTTGAAGCGTCCCCCAGTTTTTGTGAGCAGTGTAGTAGTTTCTGAAGCATACAAGCATAATTAATTCAATATTACTATTTCATTATTATTTCAGTCTGCTACCTTTATAACATTAGCTATATGACGCTACATAATTAAGCCATTTTAGCAAACGAGCTGACATGAGTTGAGTTATTTCTGGTCTAAATAAATCGAGAACTCTGCCAGTACGCTAGCTAAGATAAAGCTAATGTCTTAAGGTAAAGCAACGTTTACCGACCATCTGAACACATGTGCTTTAACGACAGAGGTCTTAACAATTATAACTAATTAAACTCTCAATGTTGCCGATGTAAACAGCTGATCAAATTAAACTGGTTTGTATTTACTAAACTAAAATTAAAAAGTTATTTATTAAACTGTGTGTATTTTAAAATGAATATGAAGTGATTAACAAAAGAAGCATTTGATTTTATTTAATTAAATAAGATAATCAGAAAAGCAAATAAAGTCAAAGAAAGTTGTTCGTTTATGCAAATGAGATTTGAGTAGTAGTAGCACTTGAGTAGTAAGTGATATATGAAACATATCAAACTGGCTAAGAGTGCCCCCACATTAAGTGTTCAGTAGGGTGTATGGTCACATAAGACCATGGATCATATTGTCCATTAGATACTCTTCATATTCATTTTGAAATATTCCCTCATTTTTGTTGTGCACTGACAATTTTACAACACGGCCATAAAGAGACATGGAATTAAGAAGTCTGTACTCTGTTTAAAACTACGCGCCATGCCGGCGTACCTACATCTACCCAGAAGTGCCGAGCACCAGTCAATTGACCGCTGTGACTTCCTACTAGTACTGCCACACTGGGGTTACCTACATAAAAGTTTAAAAGGTGACACTGTTCAGCCTGTCCTGAAAATTAGTGGACTCATTCCCTCTTGGATGTGTGCAGCCAGTGAGACATTTATTCATTTCTATATTCCTGCTCTAAAGTGTGTGCAGCCATTAAAGTATGCTACTACATACTGGTCAATGAGCTGTTTCACATAATGTAAAGAGGTAATTAAAAGGTGCATACCAGTATAATGAACCGTTATTTGTTGCTAGGCAGTTCATCAAGCTAGTGGAAAATTTAAATGATCAATTTGTTGGGCAAATATAAAACAAGCTCTACGAAGTGTTTGAGCAAACAAACAAAAGCAGAGAAATAATGAGCCTTTTGTAGTGAGACTAAATCATTCTCAAAGTGTTGAGCGAGTGTTATTAGAGCCTCCTTACTACAGATCCCCCAAATCTAGCTTAGCGTCACTGCACAATGAGAAAGCTGCAGGGAGCATTTCCGAACTAACAAAATATCACAGCACTAATCCCTGCAAACACCCGCAGCTATGCAAGGTAGCTAAAGCATCATCACAGGCTGGAGGCACAGGCTGGTCAGGTGTGTAAAGAGCAAGTGCCAAAAAGCCAGGGTGATCAGCTGTGTAGAAAAAGGTTCTCAGTGAGCTGAAGATATTTTCAGATATTTTTAATGGTCACAATTCTTCAAAACCACAGAGCATGACCCAGGTCCTGCATTTTGGAATTTTAATATAATAAGATTAGATCTACTTATAGATAATAAGATCTACTTAATACATCCTAAATACGGTTCAATCAGCAGTGTTGCTTTTTAGTAACTTTGGCAGTTTTATATATTCTGTATATTATAACAGTCTGCATTAAACACTGCATTTTCCTCACTACATTTCCCAGAGTTTATCACGCTTGTAATTGTGACTCATCAATACATCATGCACTGCTGATTTCCTCATTTAGCACGTGGCAGCGCAGCAGAGCATCGTACTGTGTATCGCTTGCCAGGGGAAAAAAAAAATCTAAAATCAAAATCCAGAATAGAGATTCTGATAAATGTATATTCAGGTTTATTGTTGGATTCCCATTGTAAAGCAGAAATATCCTAAAAAAGGGAGTACCTGTATTATGTTTGTTTAGAAAAGCACCAAAAAGTTTGAGCAGGCCTCATCATTTGGACCCAGAAAGGAACAATGGTTTGAAAAGAAATTCAGTCAAAAGGGACTGCATGTGCTTCTTGTCCTTCATAAATCTAACCGTAAAGCTTAGCAACAAAAAACACAGGCGGGAGAATGCGGTGGGTGGAGGAAGTAAACACAGAACAGCCTGACCATGTATAATTGTGGCTAAAACGTTTGAGTGTGCATTCACGGAGACAAAGACACTCACGTACCTTGAGAAGCTTGGCATGAAGCAGCAGAGTGTAGGCAGCCTCGGTGTAGTTGTCACACTCCTTATGCAAGTCACACAGTTTATACAGGTACCTACACACAATCACACACAGAACACAATAAAACACCCACTGCGTCAACACCGGAAAAAAAACATAAATAATAATAATCTTCTGACAGGCCTTATTTCACACAGCTCTGTGAAGAGAATAAAAGAAGCTCAAACGGGAAATGAGAAACAGAAATTGCACACCTGATGTACATCTCTTCCCTCTCAATCTCTTTGTAGAAATTCTGCAAAGTAAAAAAATAACAAAAGTTAAAAAAAAAAAATTTATTTACATTTTCTCAGAAAACATTGTGAAGCAAGAACTTTCTTCCACTAAAAAAGAAAATTTTTACCAAAAGTTTAAGGAGCACTGATCAATGATGTAAAGCACATGGAATAATCAAACTAAAATCCATCACAAAAATAAAATATAATAACTAGAAAATGCAGCTCCCGGAGGAACTGCGGATGTGTGTTGCATCGGTGCCGTTGGTTCTGGCCTGGGC
>JAUZSU010123979.1:0-17725 GCA_034780255.1 Parotocinclus maculicauda | reverse complement strand
TCCAACGATAATTACCCACTATACACCATGTACTACAGCTTTGGAGCTTACAGGTAGAAAGTACAAATACTGTTACTCACTTTAATAGACGCACATGACTAAACAAAAACGGTGAAATGAAGTCCGTGTCATGCCGAGTTCTCTCTGAACCGTGTGGTGAGTGTTATTATGCATCGGTGCATTCTGGAAGCCATCTAGCGGCTGAACTAGGAACTGCATACAAACTAAACTGCAGTAAATCTAAATAGCAGACTAACATAACTGAAATAAACACTTTTGTACACCCGCAAAAAAAAATCGATTTTTTGAAAATGAGAATCGATACTGAATCGTTCAATGTTAGAAATGCGATTCGAGCTCGAATCGATTTTTTTCTGCACCCCTACTCATTAATATGTGGTGTGTTTTTGTTTTAAATAAGTTAAATCTGACCTTGTGTGTACTGCACATTCAGACACCAGTGCTGTTCCGTAATTGGTTAATACAGGTTTCATTTCTTAATTAATTCACGGGAACTGTTAAAAAATGCATTTACATATTGCACATTTTACATTTAATATTTTAGACAATTGAATCCACTGTTGACTGTAATCGTATTATTGTAATAATTAGTTGACTAAAACTAGGCTTTAACTACATTCAAATTTACTACATTATGACTAATACTGAACTATGTTTTAGTAAAAAGTATATGACTAAAAATATATATCAAAATTTGCTGTCAAAACGAAGTTCTGCCAAGCAGTTTTTGATATGCACATAGCTGAATCTATCTCTCTGTTTAGGAGCAGCAAAGACTCAACATAGATCTCAAAGCTTTCAGTCGTCTCAGAAGGAGCGACGCAAATTACAAACTCTATCACAAATTATTGCCTAAGAATTGCATCCATATTCAGTTGTTAAGAACTACTGTGTTCAGTTACACGTGTAATTTCCCATGGAGTGAGGGTGAGGGTGAGGGAGAGGGAGACTGAGAGGGGGTGCTGATCTATTGGTTGTCCATGTCAGTCGTGTAAACCAAGACTTAATATTACTATTAAACATGGCTGATTTCTGTTGGAACGGAGTTGGGATGTGATGGTGTTATTTTTATCATAATGTGATCAGAAGTGAATGTTTAAGTCTGACTGTGACACTGAAATCACAGAGTCATTTGGTGTAAGGCTGGTATTACTGACACAGTGGTCTCCACAATCTACAGTGTGATTAAAACTGAATAAGTGACACCTTTTAATAATCAAATAATGACCCTCATTACTGTGAAAAATGGTGTTGCTCTCAGTTTCGTGTGTTTTAGTTTTCATGCTCTGTTTGCAGTGACTTGTGACCAAATACTGCATGTCAAGCACTCACTGGAATAAAATGCACTGTCCAAGTTATGTAGTACACTCAACCACAAAACTTTTTTTTATTAATCTGTTATTTAAACCTTGCTTTCCATCGCAATTTGTTGCAGATCCTTCAAATGCAATTTGCTTATACAACTTGCACAATAATTTCACTAATGACATACAAATGCTTGTTTATACAAATTTTAAGAATTGGATTATTTTTCTTTAGATTTAAACAAAAACCTTTTTCTTGCCAACTAGAAAAAGTTAATCACTTCCTTTATCTGGACCATCAGTGTTAGATTTCATAACCTCTCAAACTCTGATAGACTTAAACCTTAATTGCTACTTTTCGATGTTGGTCATCCATGATGTGATGAAGGCTCAGTATTATTTAGGGCTTAATCCTACTGTTAAATGATGAAACTTATATTATTGTTGTGTACTATACAAGAGTTACGGTCAGCAACAACAGCAATAATAATAGTTAATAGTGTTAGGAAGAAGAAAAAGAAAAAATCTTGGCTTATTTTCAGTACATGTATCATCATGTGCATGCACAAAAAAAACATTCCATTTTATTTCAAGTGCTGTTTGTTGAGTTTAATTAAGCAATACTTAATCTGATTTCACATTTGAATATTTGTTGATTTTTGTGTTTCTGAAAAACTTTATCTTCCAATGATGCTACACTGGATTGTTTCAGGAGTGCCTTGTCTATTAAGTATGTACTTACTGTAGGCAAACTGTTTTTCACCAGGTGCGTTTAACTACCAAAAGCAGGGTTTGTTTGAGTAGTGTGATCACGCCATATTGCGATATGCTTGAAGAGGTGGGCTCGAGCACCGAACACAGCGTGATCCGTTTCTGTAAAAATATTGCTGCATGTGAGGCCAGAAATCAGTGTTAGAGGGCTATGTAAAACACCACAAAAAAGTGGGTATGATGATGATGAAAGCGTGCTCAGACACATTGTTATTAAAACAGTATTTAAGTGGGAAGAGGGATTGTGACGCTCCAGACTGGTTCAAGGCAACCGGGCTCATTGTGAGTATTCCCTTAGTTTATTAATTGAAACAACAGTGACTGAAGTGATGGCTGTGCTTCTGATAGAGTGATCGCATGCTGCATAGACACTTATCTGGCTAAGCTGTATGGCTGATAGGCAGTGCATAAACAATATTCAACATACCAAATCTGGCACAGCCCAGATTTGAGCACAACTCTATAGCTTTTAATCTTCTCACTTGCATACCAAAGGACAGGATTAAATGGGGAGTTGCTTTTTTCCATACAAAAGTAACTGAGCATTGCATGGTGCAATAAACAAGTGATAGTTCTTTTTCTTCCTGTAATCACTCAGACTTAGTCATGGGAAACAATGGAAACAGCTCCTGTCCTGTTGAATCACTTTTATAACTGAATTGTTGTCTTTTTAATATTAAATTATTTATGTGTTTTACTTAATGTACATAATTTACAGATATCAAATAAAAGTTGTTTTCTAACACGATAATAATGTTTTTTACAATAATTCCATTGTGGGACCCGCAACGTGGTACGTTTGTGGAATGTTGCTATGGACTGATTAGTCTCCAGCCTCCCCATGACTCTGAACAGGATAATCAGTGTTAAATCATGCTTGATACAATTTAAAAATATAATGTTTATTAAAATTATTTTATTGTTAAAGTGTAGTTTTGATTTACTTTAGGAATAGTTAACCAGCTTAAGGACCTTTTGAGTTATCACTTTCACTAATTAAACTATCTTCTTTCAGCCCAAACCAAATAGGGAGATTAAGGGCTGTTATGTTATCTCTCTGTCTCACACTAATATTGAGCTGGTTGCCTAATGGAGCAGCCACTCTCACAGTTGTGACACAGCAGATATTGCGTTGTGCTAAAGATTTCTTTTTTGCATTGGAAGAACAGAAAACAGTGGGTCTGTGATGGGGGAGGGGTAGAGTTTTGCCCAAGACCTCTTGCTTTCAAGACTGATGGTTCTCATCGGAGGTGTAGGTAGCCCGGCCCCTGCAAAGTCTCCCTTCAGCTTTTGTATCACTTCTGTGGGGGGCTGGGACAGAGACAAGGAACTGCTGGACGTCTATCAAATATCAAGAGCTAAAACTATAAGACTATTTAGGAAGTGTAGTTTATACTACTCGTGTTAGCTTGAAATGTTTGCATATAATTTCAGAAACTCACGGTGAAGCCGAAACACAGACAGAAAGGAGAGATTGTTCTGTAGAAAAGCTGCTTTGTTCGAAATACTACACTTTCTACAACATACTGTTATTGTGGTGCTACAACAAATTACATCACTACTTTGAACATACTGTTTAGTAAGAAGTGTTTAGAGTGAGACATAACCCATTGGCTCACGCAGGGTAACTGTAGTGCTTCTGTTCAGCATGTGTTACAGAATTACACATTCATTAACAATATACCCAAATACCATTTACATATTGTTTGCACGCAGTTTTCTTATGAACATACCCTTTATTTAGAATGCAATGGCATAAAAGGAACATGTGGCTGTGGTAATGTCCTGTCAACAATTTTGGTAAGTGAACTGTTTCCTAGAACAAAACATGGTTGCATACCTGAACAGTTTCACAGTTATTGTAAGATCCATACTGCTTGTTAGTGGACAATTAACTGAGGATATTTAAAAACGAAGCACCTTTATTATCCATGTATTTAACCACATTACTGTAACTTAACTATATTTGACTATGATTTAACCATAATTTCTTAGCCTACATGAACTTCATAATAATGGAACAGTATAACAGTTTTTCCACTCAGGAATCGGATACAATAACTTTAATAGAAATTTAATAGAAAATAATGCACCACGACATTGTGACATGACTGCATATAAAGGTATATTCTATCTTTATAAATTTACTTAAGACTGAACGTATCCCTGATTTAAATATACTAACTTAATTAAATTAGGAATTACATTTAAATAAATACTAATTTCACTAATTTAATGTATAACAGATTACACAATTACAGTGCATATCTAGACAGTAATTCATTTTTTAAACTTTTTCTTTAACAATGTGAATATTTTAATAGCAAAAATGGTTATTCATCATTATATAGTGGTTCTGGATGATGGTTCCTAAGAAAAGCTGAGGTTTTGAACAGGTTGCAGTCTGACCTTGACACTGTGCGAGGTCAACTCGTTCTTTAAGCTGCTTGGACTTTAGCTTTTTGAGAGGGAGATGTGGCAGATGCTTGTCCCATTCCCTCTTAGCTCCAGATGGAGGAATGTAGTGTGTCATTTTGACTCCCATGCTCCACTGGTGACCTCTACCTCTTGTTCTCGATGTCCAGCTGTCGCAGACCGTCAGCACTCCTTTGCTGCTCCACACATATGCTCCTATGTCGTAGGTTTTGTGTTTAGACAACATGAAAGACTCAACTAAACAGTACGTTCAGCTACATTGCTCTTGATTAAACCAAATTTCTTTTTTGCTTTGTCTAAAGTTGGGTTTTGAGAGATTTATTTTTTTGTTTTGGAAGAACGGCAAACAGTGGGTGTGTGGGTAATGGGGGAGGGGCAAAGTCTGCCCAAGACATATCACTTGACTGGAAATTTACCCAAAATCTTAAAGTTTTATTTTAAACTTTTGTAGTAGTAAGTGTTATGTTTTGCAGTTTTGGGCAGTGACTGATGACAAAACAGACAATTCTTTTGGTTCAGAAGGATTAAAAGGTTGTACTGACCTGACATGGAGCATTGTGTTGGAGCCTGTACTGAACTGAAATGTTTGGTATTGCCTTGGATTAGTTCCCAATTCCATTTATTTAAAGATCCATTTATTTAACATATGCTGTAAGCACACATAATATTACTGACAGGTCAATGGTCATGTATCCGAAATTAAATTTTTTTTGTTGTCTTTAGTAATAGACATTAGAAAGCAAATACTGTACATATAAAAAAAAACCTGCACTTTGTGATTGGCTTCAGATTTCAGTTATTTTCTCAATTTTCAGTATCTGCTTATATAATTATGTTTACCATGGTCTGTCACTAGTACAAATAGGTCAGGTTGGTATGTTGATGGTCTTTCTTATCCAGTAGTTTTGACTGTCTTGTTTCTGTAGGAATCTTTGCAGCAGGTTTAAAGTGTACAAAGAAGAAATGTGTACAATGTACAGACATGACTACCTGTCAGGAACAGGCCCAAGGTAGAGTTTTAGATCATTTGCCCACACAATTGTAAACATCCTGAACTTCTTTTTTTTGTTCTTCATATTATTATATAACTGTTTCTGTGTCAGCATGGGCTTTTTGTCCCGTGTGTGAGCCAAAAGATACAATGTTCCTCAGGGCACCTGGAATGACTTGTAATTCGTCCTGCTGTTTTATGGAAGCTTGCAGGATTTCTTTTTCCTTCGGTAATCAGATTATATATTTTGTTCTAAATTAAAGCCATGGCACTGTAGTAGAAGTGTTTGGTGCTGTTGACCCACAGCGCCAGTGTGCTGATGGATTGACACTAAGGCTGGTTCTCACCTTGTACAATGTGCTGCGGGTTTGTACTATGAAAATTAAGTTTATGTATGAAAATAAATTATAATTATAAAGACCACCTCCTCTCTTGGCAGCAGGGGTAAGGGTATTGGAAATGTATTTTAATATTCTCATGTTTGGGCATTTGATGCCTAGTTTTGTCATCATTTGTCTGCTTTTGAAAACCAGTTTTCTATTAGCAGATCCATAATGCTCGGAGTGGTTGCCAGGTCAGTTGGTTGATTTTGGAAATAGGGGTTTTAGATCTGTATATAAAAATGTACTAGGAGTCATGTGGTGAGCTGATCCTTTTTTATGCAAGTTATTTACTGTTTTTATTTATGTATGTTAACCTTTTTGGGCAGCTTTATGCTTGACCATTTTGACCAGTTCACTCTGGTGTTTTAACAAACTATTGTTGCATCATGAATTTGTGAGTGCCTTTTATGGATGTCATGCAGTGTAATAAAAAGAATGTAACTGTCAGTGTAAATAATGCATTGAAGGCAATAACAGCTTGAAGGCTTTATCTGCTATGGTATGTGTTGATGTTATGTGTTAGGCAGTAGAAAACACACACAGTGACACTTAACATGTCTCACAGTAGGCTGCCTGCCAGTGCTACAGTGTCAGTGTTGTGATCTGGCACAAGCTATCAGATTTCAACTACTGGATGTCTCAAGGCAGCAATGTGAGCCACCTGGAAACAGGGGAGTTGAGTTGAGCAACGGATAGACAGGCCAACATTCTTGTCAAATATTGCCATGGCCTTGCAGTACAGCATGTTATCCAAGTTTAGCTAGTTGTTTCTTTACTGTAGTACCTCTATGAAGGTAATTTTTTTCACATTTATGTTGTTGGTTCAGACTGAGTGATCACTATTCGTGTTATTGTATCCACACGTATGTGTGCGATAGGGCTGAGAATTTGCTGCAGAAATTTCTCCAAACATTTAATTGTATTTAATTTAATTTGATGTGTTCTTTGAAATATAATTTCTTATATATCAGCATTAAAATATTCCTGTATCCAGAAAAGGGTGTTTAAGCAATTATGTTTTTGGTGAATGTCATACATTTAAATGCCTAATGTAAATGTATTGAGGAATTGTTAGTTGTTAGTGTGAGGGATTTGATTGCTAATCCAGACACTGTGTTAGTTAAATATTTGTGCTCTCCATCCATTTGACTTATTGAGCTCATATCTTTTTACATGCCTATGCTTTTTAGTTTTGTGCTTATAAAATGCTATATGGACAAAAATACTTTGATACACCTTTTTATCATTTCATTCCATTCCCATTACCACAGGGGATATAAATTCAAGCACCTAGCCATGCAGACCGCATCACAAACATTCTTGTATGAATGAGTCGTTCTAAAGAGCTCACCGAGTTTGAGATTGGGATTGTAATAGGATACCAGGATTGCAACAAGTCAGTTTCTTCCATTCTAGATAAACCATGATCAGCTGTGAGTGGTGTGGTTAAAGTTGAAGTGTTTAGGAACCACAGCAACTCAGCCACGAAGTGACATGCCACATAAAGAGTGTGGTCACAAAGGTCCTGAGGCGCGTAGTGCATATAAGTCACAAAAACTCTGCTGACTCACTAATTTTCAACCTCCTCTGGCATTAACATTATCACAAAGACAGTGTACCGGAAGCTTGAAGTACATAGGTTTTCATGGCTAAGTAGCTGCATGCGAAATTACCAAGCATGGTACTAATCTTTGGATGGAATGGTGTAAAGTCGGTCACCACTGGATTCTGGAGCAGTGGAAACGTGTTCTGTGAAGTGATTAATTATGCTTCTCAATTTGGCAGTCTGCGGGACATTTCTGGGTTTGGTGAATGACAGGAAAACATTTACTTTACAGCTGGCATAATGCAGTCAGATAAGTATGGTGAAGGAATGATAATGTTATATGGTTGATTAGGCATTTTTTGCAATGGGAAATGTCATTCTTTAGCACACCAATACATTTTGGACAGTATGCTTAAAAAGTTTGGGGAAGGCGCTTTTCTGGTCCAGCATGAAGCTTCTTCAGTGCACAAAGCACGGTCTGTAAAGGCATGATTGATTGAGTTTGGGGTGGAAGAGCTTGACTGTCTCACATAGAGCCCTGATCTCAATCCTTTAGGATGACCTAGAATGAATATTCCTCAGTGACCAGTGTCAGACCTCACAATTGCTCTTCTGAATGAATGGGCCAATTTCCCACAGACACAGTCCGAGAAGTTTGTATAAAGCTTGTTATCTCTATAAATTGTATATTTGTGTAAATTATGTTTAGATGTTCTAGCTGCAAAGGGAAGACCAACTCCATTTTAATGCCTATGGATCTGCACTGGGACATCAAAAAGCTGCTGTAGGCATCCCAATACTTTTTTTATAAGGTGTGTATTGGAAGTCCTTGACTTATAAAAACTGGTTCGACATGTGATTAAACGTAACTTTATCAGTTAGTCCATTAATCGTTCATTCAGTCTAGGCACAGTTGTGGACCTCTTGAGAAGAGTTCTTAGACACAAGCAAATAATTCTATTGACTTGGTTTTTAAACCCCAGAGCATGTTAATTAAAATAGTGTTTTTTTCCGTACCAGCTACCTCATACTGGCATTTTTACATCTTTCTCTGGAAGCCTGATTGATCTCAGTCTCAAATTGTTATCATCACACACAGTTTGACTGACTGTCCACCATAAGGCCTCCTGCTGCACTTTCTTTGGAACTCATGCCTTGTAATCTCTATTATTATTATGATTTTTTTCTCTCTCTTGCATGAAGCCTGAGGTTATGCGGTTGAGTTGTGACTGGTGTCTTGCCAGCAGCTATAAATAGATTTGTGTCAGAGTTAGCGTCTCAATGAGAGGGAGAGGCAGAGAAGGAAAAACCCTTTTTGGAATCCAGCTGGCTGCCTGCCAAAACCCAGCTGAGCGGAGCTGAGCCGCCGAGTGTTTTCAGAGGCGATCAAGTAAAGAGGAGTGAAGAGCTGGCTTTTTGGGTGTGCATGTGTGTTGTCTCTTGAAAGAAAAGGCCTGTGAGGGTCTGTACGTTCGTGTGCCAGTGCCTATCCAGGCCAGATGAATAAGACACCGTAATTATCATTATGTCATTTATTCATTAGTCATCCCTGTGGAAGCAGCTGTTCTTTCACATGATGGAAATTAGAATTTCTGCTTTTCAAATGTGAAGTGGTATTTCTACTGTCTGGCTGTTTATCAAGCATAATAATAAATGCCCAAAATCAAATTGAAATGAATTAACTTGCTCTGACATTTCCGTTGCACTATATAGCTAATCTTTAAACCACTCTTATATGTGCAGTTATAAACAATGAATGTTTCTCTGGGGCCATTTCTTCTGTTAGGGCATTTATTTAATGTGTTCTGATTAAAGACCACAACACCAGTGGCATGCATGCTGTCTGAACTATAATGTACAACCTACCATATGGTGGAAAGGCCAGATGTAGGTCTGTATGTGCCTGGGAATGGGTATTATTATGTAAAACACTCATGGCCTCTTCATGACCATCCTTTGTGGTTGACAGACGTGGGGTCAAATGCACATCTATACAAATGCAAATAGGGGCGTGTGATCGTATGGATTGCGTACTGCGTACTCTGTAAACCTTAAATAAGCCTGGACATACAGGGCATGAGTGTTTATGTTGTGCTGGGATTTTTCTCTAAGCTCATTTATTACATCTTTAGAAGTGGCAAAGCAGCCAATGTCCATAGGCAGCTGATTATCTTGGGAAAATTTAGTTTTGCTGTGCAGTGTGCTTGAAAACATTGAATTATGTTGATTTTTTTGTATAGTTGTCATTTATCTGCCTTGAACTGCGGAACAGTTTTCTGCCTCTAAAATTTTGACTCTCATGCAGTGAGGCTAAATGAGTGAACCCAATTTAACAACTTTAATCTTAGGATTAGATGGTCAATGCAGAATAAAATAACATCTATAGTTATTACCCTGCTTGGGTCAATCCAAACTGGGTAAGACCTGTTTTTGGCTGACTACAGTCCACCATATTTTGACAAGTCATTGACATTATCTTTGCAGTCAGAGAAAAATGCTTTAACATTTTTGCTGGACATTTGTTTTCCGCATTTAATTATGAACTTATAAATTATGTAAGAATAAATGGCCAGAACATATCTCCATCGTAAAACAGACTACCTGTATAGCATCTACTGCCCAGTGGCTACAACTGTTACAAGAGAGCTTGATTATAACTGGATTTCTGTGGATTTGTGTATCCGTACTCTGATTTAAATGGCAATTTTCTGGTTGTGTGCACACAAATGTATGGAAGAGAATACGAGCCAATTCAAAATGCAATTGCTACAATGGAGAAATGGGAAATAAAATGACATTGCATTTACACAGTGACATACTGAATTCATGCCAAAATGTAAACAAAACCTCCATTTTATTTATTTCACGCTGCTTGTCCCTGTCAATGAAAAACAATACAGAAGCTTTCACATTTCCCAGCTCAGAATGCTGAAATCATGTCAGAATTAATACGAAGCACGAACATGCAATGTACTGTATTTAAACATGTGGCATACATGCGGAAATTGTGCCAAAATGAAAAGCAAAACTGAAATTTCACTTATGTAAAGTCACTCAAACTCTTAACCAGAAACCTTTTGGAGCATGAAATGCTGAATTTGTGTTGCAAAGCACCTTGAAAAGCAACCAGCTCACGGCTTAATTACATTTCACTGTGTGGCGCTGTAAATGTGGCAATCATGAATGCAATGTCTTTGCATTTCCGATGGTGTACAGTGCTGAAATTGTGGCACAGTGAAATGCAAAGCACTGGCCAATCACAGCAATCTATTGAGTTTGGGAGCGTGGCCAACGGGGGTTTTCAGACCACATCTAATTAAACACAGAGTACGCTGTTAAACTCGGTAAAGTGAAAGCTCAACAATAACGTGTCAATTCTGTGCTTACTCATAACTATTCAAATGCAGAAACTTAAAATTTATTAGAAATTTAATTTAACAGGACAACATTAGAGATTCCTCAATTATCTTCCGATTAATCTGCTCATGGTGGCAGGCCAGCGGTGCCCCATTGCTGCGGTGCTCACCCGGCAACTCTGTGCACAAGGGCAGGAACAACCCCGGACTGGGTGGCAAGCCATCATGGCGCACACACAGACACACTCACATTCACACACTAAGGGCCACTTTAGTGACACCAATTAACCTATTGCACAAGTCATTGGAATGCAGGAGGAAACTGGAGCACTCAGAGAAAACTCACCCAGGCTCTGAAAGAACATGCAAAATGCACACAGAAAGGACCCAGAAGTAAGGACCATCTAGCTATGGGGTGGTCATGCTAGCCTTTATGACACCAACTGAATTAATTGAAAGAATTTAGGCATTTATTTTGTTTTAGTCAAAAGGTTAATGGATATGGCCAAAGATGTATCTGACTTTTGTTCACCTGAATGGAGCGCTTGATTTATTTTCTGATGAGGTTGTATATTAGACACACAAAAAATAAGGTTATGTGTATTTATGATTCTCATTTATCTTTTATTTATTTAGTTATACATTGTCAGGAAGCTCACAATGAGTGAGTGGTAAAAGGCCAGCAGCAGTTTTTTGCCCAGGTTTTTCTTTCTTTTACATAAATGTAATTAAACAAGATATATTGCCCACGATCACCCTGAACATTTTCTGTTTTTATATGTTCGTTGCATATATGAAAATATACAAGCATGTCGGTACTTTGCATGCACCTTATGAATGTGGCCAAATATAAAAGATAAGAAAACTGAATGGCCATGTCATTGTATTACAAGTACTTTTATTTGGTGCTGGTAGCATTTTCTGTGTTTTGTCTCTGTGTCTCTAATGCTGCCAGCTCTGTGGCGTAACGGCTAGTATGACCGCCTTACAGCTAGAAGTTTCTGGGTTCTGGGCCCTCTGTGTGGACTTGTATTAGGTTAATTGGTGTCTCTAAAGTGGCCCTTAGTGTGTGAATGTGAGTGTGTCTGTGTGTGTGGCTTATGATGAATTGTGGCCCTGTCTAAAGTTGTTCGTGTCTTTGCGCCCAGGGAGTGCCTGAAAGTGGCTAGTGGAAATAAACATGATTGCCAAGTCTAGAAAACCTATTAACTCCAAGGTTTGAGGCAGTAGTATATAGCAGCCACAATATTGTGTAACACCAATTTGTGGGCAGCAGTCTGACCTGGCTAGATAACAGTTGAATCCAGTGAAGAGGGATCATGGACTAAACACAAGTCAATCCTTTTCTTTCCCAAATCAAATCATAGCAGAGATTTGAGGGGGGATTTAGTGGCATCTTTCTTCGTGTGTAACACCAGCGACCTATCAATATTTTTTTCTTTTACTTAATGAAACTGTACCAAATTTAAGTGTCAGAACACAAGATAATAGAACCTATAAATAGTATGCCGTTATCACTGCCATGCATTTGGGAATTAGCAGAGTGATTTGATGCCTTTTTTGAGCAGTGAGCATCATGGGCATTATGGTCTCTGACTTTATTGTTGCCCACTTCATTAGTAAAACCAAGCAGCTGTTTTTACAGTAGCACCTTTCACACTAATCATGCACAGTGTTGTCAAGCGTACATTCATTAAATCTGACTTTGGTAGAACGTAGGCATTTTTCAGTATGAGGAGAAGTCTAAGGCAGCACATGCGCTAATGTAACATTACATCACACTATCCGTACAGCTAGATTATAAAATGTAAAACGCATGCTGTAGCAAATGCCAGTTTTGTAAAGGAGTGTGCAAGAAAGTGAAGTTAAATTTAGAGTGAACGACAATCCCAGATGACACCATTTATCTACCCGAGCTGTTTGGGGAACATGATTACACTGCTGCTGTGAGAGATTGCATAATGTGGAAGGGTTGGCTTCTATTGCATGACCATTCTGGAAGCATGCCAACCAGCAATGTGCTTTTAGCTTTTTATGACCAAATGAAACACATACTTAGCCTTTTTCTTACAGAAGCTACCAGATTTTGTGATATTGCTTGAAATACTTTGAGAAATAAATACTGATTTAATAACATGGGCAGACAAGTCATACGGTCACTGGTAAACTCTATGTTTAACTGCATATAATGGTATTTAAAACTAAATTTGTAGACGTGCATACTGAGTGACTTGTCCAATTAGGAGTGATAAACTGTTATGTTGTATGCTGGTTTAATGACATGACCTGGGTTACTGGTTTCAACTTTGACTAAGCTACTACTTTTATCAAAATATGCATCCTTATACAGGAGTCTTAAACTGTCTTTTTTAATATTAAATATTTACCAAGTGCTTGTTCTGCAAGGATATTATTGTTGGAACATGGTGAACTGCAGAATCTCTTCTCTGAGACTCTTTATTACATTGGATATTCTTAATGCATTAATGGACTCCATACAGAGTAACAATGCCTGTCCTTATTCCATCAATGACAATGCAGGCCAGTGCACATAACTGTCTGTTTTTTTCTATTCTCATTTATGCTCTCCCTTTTTTTCTGAATAGTGCACAAAGGGAAATGTTAATTAACTTCTAATATGCTTCTGGAGAATGGACAGCTGTTTAGAATAAATGTGCTACATTACACAATTACTGTGTTTGAAGGATTCTGTTCTTTCTTTTTTTTGCTTATGCTGTATGCAGAGCCACATGTTT
The DNA here is from genome assembly GCA_034780255.1 of Parotocinclus maculicauda. Lineage (NCBI taxonomy): Eukaryota > Metazoa > Chordata > Actinopteri > Siluriformes > Loricariidae > Parotocinclus > Parotocinclus maculicauda. The sequence goes on along the minus strand of JAUZSU010123979.1, from coordinate 4,161 downwards.
GCGTACATCCTCCACATAGTAACTGTCTATTACACTGCTCACATAAATTAGGGGATATTTGAATAAAGAAAATGAATACAAAGAGTATCCCACAAGAACTGCTGAATAATTTAATTTTGCCCATGTCCCATCACTGTCAGTGTGTTTTGGCAGTCTTGGGTGACCATACACTCTACTGAACAGTCAGTGTGTGGCACTCTCGTCCAGTTTGATGCTTCTGTTCACAGTGAATCACAGTTTTAAAGGAACATGTGTAAGTATAGTCATTCAGGTTTTAAGATACTGTACTGACTAGGAGCTGTCAAATGACCTTCAATTAAGAGTATTATTGGAATTATTCATACACTGGTAATACAGTTACAAGGACCTTCTGGCTGTGGGGCGGTTATGCTAGCCTTTACGACAACGAGCGAATGAAATGAAAGAATTTAGGCTTTTATTTTGTTTTAGATGTTTTAGTCAAATTGTTAATGGATATGCCCAAAGATATATCCGACTTTTGTTCACCTGAATGGAGCGCTTCTGGGCCCTCTTTGTGTGGACTTGTGTATTAGGTTAATTGGTGTCTCTAAAGTGGCCCTTAGTGTGTGAATGTGAGTGTGTCTGTGTGTGTGCCTTACGATGGATTGCAACCTTGTCTAAAGTTGTTCCTGTCCTTGCGCCCAGGTAGTGCCTGAAAGTGGCTAGTGGAATTTAACATGATTGCCAAGTCTAGAAAACCTATAAACTCCAAGGTTTTAGGCAGTAGTATATAGCTGTATGTCCAGCAGTTCACTGCCTTACAAGGTGAATATTAGTCCTGAATTCCCCCACTGCCACTATATTGTGTAACACAAATTTGTGGGCAGCAGTCTGACCTGGAAAGATAACAGTTGAATCTGGTGAAGAGAGAACATGGGCTAAACACAAGTCAATCCTTTTCTCAGAGTCTCAGTGAAGAGATTCTGCAGTTCACGGTGTTTTAACAACAATATCTTTGTAGAACAATCTGTCAAATGACATTTAATTAACTGCATAATTGGAATTATTCATACACTGGTAATACAGTTGCAATGGGCAGTTCATCTTAGTTCAATACCTCAGTTAATTTGCAGCCCTCTAAATGCTAAAGGTGCTGAAGCAGTTTGTCTAACTTGCTAATTGATGTTTTTGTTCCCTTGTCTGTTAAGTTATGACTGTAAGCTTCATCTTACAGTTCAGCAGAACAAGCAGAGTGAGGCAGAAACGGGAGCATTTTCACTGCACTCATTTTTTAGCTGTGCTGCTGTTCAAATAATACTGTATGCCAAGAGCAAGAGTGTAGATCTGTTGTGTGTCTCCATTATAGAAATGGCACTAGTTTTGGCATGACCTCAACAAAGAAAGTTGAGCTAGAAGGCAGGGTAACGCTTGTGTGTGGTTTGCTGGTGGTTCCATTCTGGAAAAGGCTTGAAGTTTTATATAAAAAATCATGGATCTGCCTTTTCAAGATAGAATAATAGCTTTTCACTAGAGCTGAACATTACATTTTTAAACATGGAAATGACATTCATTTGCATTTGAAGAATATTTGAAATACTTTTTAAACCCAGAATGATTAAGCAACAAGTTTTTTCATTGGGCAAAAAAAAAAAAACATTCACTGGCATCTAATGTGACATGTTTAGCACCTGTTGTCCTGCTAGAAACTGCTAGACACATGCTAGAAGGGCGACAATTTGAGTATATGTACTGTCTGAGGTACTCCTGCTCTTAGTAAGGACAGTTTCCTGCACAGCTTACACACAACAGTGTCATCTGTCAAATAGTTTTCTTACTAACGGGGATCTAAACTATGTGATCTGGTGTATAACAGTCATACCTTAGAGACTTGTAAAAAACACGTTCTGTATCCTTGCATAATACTCTTATTGTACTTTTTTCTTTACTTTTTAAAAAGGCAAGGGCATCAACATTAGAATGATGCATTCTTAACCTCTGGTGGGTTATTTTGTTGTTCCAACCTTGGTAATAAATCCTTTTAGTTGGGGTGCTGGTGGTTAGAACAGCCAAACATGCTTTTAGAAACCTGACTAAATAAGAGAACCTGCAAGTGTACTAAATAAATATTAATGTGATGATCTATGTAAAATTTAATTTCCTTAAGACAGAGTGCAGTTTAACCTCATGCCTTTGTGTTCCTGGTCCCTGATGTCAATCAATTATATAGTAAGTATACTATTATACTTGTAATAACCTTGGGCTAGTCAAAGTCCTTAAAATAAATACTTTTTTGAAAAAGATGTAGAACAGAATAGGTGCATGAGAGTTGGATTGTTAAACTGCTTGTGTTTCAGAATTGTAATGTGAGGTGTAACATCTATATGAGTTTTTATGGTTTAGAACAAAATATTTGTCTTTCCGCTGTTGTCTACATTACCCATGACATACTTTTATCTTACATTTGTAGTTATTTTATATAAACTTAATATTTTTTTAAGCGAGACCCATATTGATTCAGGCATTCCACCTGTAGTTTTCAGAATTAGCAGTGAAATGTAATGTTAGGAATATTCCAATAATTATATAAAAACCAAACATTTTTAGACTTTTCATCTACAAACTACTTTTTTCAAGTAAGAACCATAAGCCAGTGATGTTGGTATTGCAAAACCGTCAGACTTCTTGTTATTCCACAGCTACATGTTCAGCAGAAATTCTATCATCATTGCACTGCAAACCTTACAGTTCTTAATCTCAACTACTGGATGCCTCTATACACTCCATAGACAAAAGTATTGCGACACCTAGACATCACAGCTGCAGGAGCTTTTGTGACATTCTGAACCCAGGCATTGTTTACGGCTTTTATAACAACTTTTATATACACTGCTCAAAAAAATAAAGGGAACACTTAAACAACACAATGCAACTCAGTGTTCCTTTTATTTTTTTGAGCAGTGTATATTTATATAATACCTGTGGCAGTGGAACTGAATTTAATGCAGGAATGCAATAAATATTAGCTGTGTACATCAGTGGAGTTCTTGAGGCATATATTCCCATTTTTTCAGAAGAAAACCGATTGGACATAGCCAGTTGTTTATTTTCTAAGATTTATTTTTGCTCTAAAGTATGCATATAGAAGGCCTTGAACGTTCTATTTATTTAAAAAATCTTTTTTATATAAACACATTTTATGTTCATGTTCAAATGTTCAAACTTTAGCATTGCCTTCTTTTTTAATTAAACAGCTATATGATCACTTAGTCCTATGAACGGGTAATGTGTGCTGAAATGTATAAAAACTGAAACTTACAATAGGTACTAAAATTGTTAAATAAACAAAAAAAAAAGCTTTAAACCTTAAAGGGTTAATAAACTAAAACTAAACTGCCCACTGCTCTACCGCTTTCAAGGCCAGAAAACATTTCCGTAACCTTGCAATTGATTTAAGCATGTCCTTCTGCCCAACACGTGTAATTGCAGTAATTTTGCTTCTGTTTTGCACATTTAATTACTTAGTTTTCCTAAGTCCTGACGTTAGTTCATATGTGGCCCATATGTTTATTCTGCAAATTGCAATTGTCTTCTTAAATTTAACTTCCAGCCTCTCGTTTGGAGAAGAAAATATGAATAATATGGCAAACAGACTGACAGTTGGTTATCAGTTCCAGTGGTATTAGAAAGTTTGTAAACTGTTATTTTTTTTATCATCAGATTGTCCATGAAAAACCACAAGTAGATAAAAAGAACAATGTTAAACGAATGAGGCCAATATATTATACTTGATTGATGGTTTGAGGGAAAACAATCCCGTATTACATATGATAGTGGCAAAAATATATAAACTTGTGCTTTCAGTATCTAGTGACACTCCCTTGTGCAGCAAGTGCTTTGACGCACACCGATTCGGTTATATTTACATTTACATTTACAGTATTTAGCATACGTCCTTATCCAGAGCGACTTACAAAAGTGCTTTAAGATATCAGTAACATAATTAATTATTAATAATGAATCTAAACAAGAATATAGTTCTGAAACTGTAAAGGTTGTATGTGTTTTTCTTTTTTTAATATATATATATATATATATATATATATATATATAGAAAGACAAGGGTGGGGAGATTAGTTGAGGTAAGTGTGGAATAAATGGGTCTTCAAACGGCGTTTGAAGATAGCCAGAGACTCAGCTGTT
>JAUZSU010123968.1:0-17730 GCA_034780255.1 Parotocinclus maculicauda | reverse complement strand
TAACCCACCATTGCTTGGATTGTAAGACTGTATGAATTGTAAGTTGCTCTGGATAAGGGCGTCTGCTAAATGCTAGAAATGTAACTGTAATGTAAATGGTGATAAATTATCGAATATTAAATTAACTGAATTTGTTATTCCTCTGTTAAACACTTTAAAATTGGGTAGGCTTACACCAACATGGTGCTGACTATCATCTTAGTCTAGATATTGGCTTGAGACAGTAAGGGAGTAGAATTTAACATTTCTAGTGTATGTGTGTGTGGGTGTGTTGACCTCATTATGTTCTGTGAAACAAGACACCGATTTAAATGGATGTTGACTAGACATAACCATTGTTCCATAGTTTTGTGCCACTGTAATGTAAATATAAATAGTATTTTTAAATTCAGTGACCAGAATTGACCGGTTTTCAGCGCGGCCGGCCAATCGGTCTTATAACTGATTTTGTGCCGGTCATATTTACATTATTAAGTGCTTGATAAACTTATGTCTTGTGATATACTGTCTATAATTACATTTATTAATAAATACAATCAGTATTATATTGACTCGGCAAATGAAATATTTCTCATTTGCTAGCTTCCAATAAAAGTGTCATTAAGAGCAAAGTTCCCCACGGGGGATAGTAAAATCTGACTCTATGGTATTTATCTGACATAATCTTGATATTACTTTACCAGTTATGATTTCATGCTACTGGTCCTTGTGAAATACCTTTAAATACTTTTTATTAAAATATTTGTATTTTATATTGCAAGAAAAAGTTGTTAACAAACATTAAAAAGGCATCCAGACACTTATCAAATCAAACAGCTGTGTTAACGTCATCATGTATCCAGGTAGGCTAGACTACCGCACATGCTCATTGAGTGCATGCAGCGTGCTTAATCAACAAATCAAGGGAGTGTTCTAGCTAAAAGTGCATGATTGAATTTAAAAATGAGTGACCAAACTGTACCAAGAGACAAAATACAGACACCACCAGCCTCACAGTCTACATGGTTAGATTATATTGCTAGGTGTGGCTTTGCTTTAAAAAGATGACTTGCTCAAAAGATGGCAATCAGCAAGCAGTGTTGGAAATCTGCTGTTGGTAAACATAACTAAGCAACTAACTGTCAGTTTAGGTGCCTGAGAGAGCTGGGTTCAAACAACTTCTGAATAATTTAGATATGAACTGTATTCTGTAATATAAGTATTGTCTAATTATCATTATATGATGTCGTAATTCCTTATATTTGTAGTCACAGGAAGTATAAGGTTATCCTCTCAGTCACTGCACATGTTTGTGTGTTTGATATTGGGTAGGGGGGTCTAAAAACATTTCTTTTCATACATGTTGTAACCAATATTCAGAAATTGTTCTGCTGTTTGTTTGTGGCAGCCATGCCGTCTGTGATGGAGCGTTCAGGATCTGGGGTTTTGTCCCGCAGCAGAGCCAAAACGACCACCAACGGCCACAGCCAACACTCAGACGAGGACAGTAGCGAAGAAGAACACTCACACGGTAGATCCATCTCTTCTTACTTTTTCCTCTTTTGTTTTTAAACCACACTGTGTCAGAGCTCTGAGTATTGGACAACACTGTAACCAAACCAGCTTACTGCAAATAGTTTTCATTCATTCAGTATCTTATGCTCTTGAATTCTTTAGGAAAAGTGTCCCATGTTTATGCCCTTGCTGATGTGTATTATCAGTATATAATAGGACAGTAGATGTACAGTCTGAATTATAGTATCAGATTGATACCAATGCATCCCTAGTCCCAACCTTTTTGTATAACAGCAAAAGTTTTTTACCCTGGTGTGATGCTGTAATTGTGTGCTTGTATAATTGCTTTTATTTAGTCCTATTTTCTCCAACCCACCTCCTGTCGCTGGTAAAACCTTCCTTACGCTGGTAAAACCTTCCTTACATTATTACCTCTTATTCTCTTACACAGACAGCATGATCCGTGTAGGCACCGACTACCAGGCTCAGATCCCAGAGTACAAGTCAGGTAAGGGTTTGTCTGTCTGGGCGTGAGTGAGGTCACTATACTGTCTGTATGTGGCAAAATAATTTGTATGCACATGCAAGTTGAAATGAAGTACACATGGACTAATTTGAAACAGCTAGTGTTCTGGGGGTCAGGGTTTAAGCCTTGCCTCTTGAAAGGCGGGGTTGTTCACCCTGTTTTTCAGAAATGAGCATGTCTGTTGGCCACTCTAAATGTAATACTCTAAACCTACTCCAAACACACCTCCAAGGCGACCACTGCCTTGTTAATGAAACTGAGGGTAAAGGTCAAGCATGGCTCCGGACTTAAACCCTATTGAACGTCTGTGGGGCATTCTTAAACGGAAGGTGGAGGAGTACAAGGTTTCTCACATCCATCAGCTCCGTGATGTCATCATGGATGAGGATCCAGTGGCAACCTGTGAAGCTCTAGTAAACTCCATCTATTCATGTTGTAGCTGGATATTGACCCAAAACACACATCAATTCTGTGCAACTGAACATTTGAAGACTAAAGATGAAGACTTTTAGTAACAAATACTTGTGAAATGTTTGTGAAAAACAAAAAGAAATATTGTGAATTAATCCTGGATAACATGGGTCATCAGATCTCGACTGTTATTACAGTAAAAGGTGGAACATACCACAAACTTAACAAGTCTGTAATATATATTGTTTTCAGATTTAACTATTGTGTCAATGTATGTGGATTCTGTGGTGGATGGTATGGTGGGGCAGTAGTAAGAGCTGTTTGTGTGGGTTTCTGTGCCTGCCATCCCGTCTAGGGTTTATCTTGCGTTGCACCCTGCTTTGGATATGTGCCTTGCACCTTGTGTTGTTTTAAGTGGGTTAAAAAAAAGATCATATGATTTGTTTTGAAAACAGTACAAAAAAATTACAAGGTTTACAAAGTTTTTTTACTGACTTTGGCCTTAATTATATAGCTTTATTTTAATAAAACATGAAACAAGCCTACCATGCTTTGGATAACATTTGTAAAATTAGAAATGGTGTCCATTAAAGTGTTGTGTGGTTGATATGTATTCACTGATAGAGCTTGAACCCGACTACATTGAGAAAGACCAGAGAAGTATGCTTGTGTGGTCTCCCAACAGCCAAGTGTCTAATGCCATGTGTAAGTACAGTTTCAGTCTTTCTGACACTATTTCTCATTATTTAGTGACTGGTAGATTGTTGTGTTGCTGTAGTTTTCAGTTCAGAGCCACTACAATCCTACTAACCAAAGGTTATGGTTTAAAAACACATCTGTGAAGACAATGAAATATTCCTCTTACAATACACAGTATGAACAAAAGTATTGGGACACTCTTAATCACTGAATTCAGTGTTTTCATTTAGTCCCATTGCCACAGCTGTAGAAAATTAAGCACCTACCCAAGCAGTCTGCCTGTGGCTTGAAGTAATTGAAGGCTGGCGCAGGGAAAATGGCCACCACTGTGGTGACCCAGTTTGCAATTTAAGCAGAGCATTCTCGCCAGGTCATGCATCAAGCATGATTAGCCATGATTAGAATATTACAAATCTGTTCCATCTCTGCTCATTTGTTTAGAGGCTTTTTTGTGCGTTATTTGTAACATGCTGTAAATGGCATTTGTATGTGCCCGTCCTATTGTAAGTAGTACAATAGTTTGTTTTCCATTACCTTTATACTTTTTCTAATCTATAACTATTTAAACTGATTCTCGTTCACTCGTTGAGTCTCTTTCATCTGGCTGTTTTTAATAGTGTCCCCCAGAACATAAAATGAACATTACTGTATTTTCCATAATTATTGCGAAGTACTATAAAGTAGAAATGTGATGGCATGTAGATTTGTAGTGTTCCACTCGAGGTCTCAATCGTATCTCTGTGTTTAGATATTGTTTGCAGTGGTCGGTTGAAAATACCCTTTGTATTTAAATTACAGTAGCATAAGACTGACTATAGTAATGGTAGCGTTTGTCCGTAACAATGTCCAATTTGTCCAGTTGTCCTGTTTCACAGACATTAAATGGCACATAACTCTGAGTTATTCAATAATATTAATGTCCTCAATTTGTGTAAATCTGGGATACCCAGCTGTGCTTTAGAACAAAGTAATTGAGGTTATCAAAAGTGACTGCACCTCTAATGATAAAGTGAGAGCATACTGTGTAGATTTTTTTGATATGAGCAAAGTTTAGTTACACTATCCTCGTAGTTTTAGTTAAACTTAATGGTGCTTAGCAAAGTTATCAGAGTAGTTAATAAACATTTGTGCTGAACCTTACCTTTAAGACTTCATAAACAAAGTGTTCTAAAATAGCAGCCTTGTTGGGCAATGATGCTATCTATAAATTGTGGTGTGTACATTCTGTCCTTTCCACAGTGGATGAATACATCTTGATGGCCAAGGAGAAGCATGGCTACAATATGGAACAGGTACACCAAACCCATTTCACAACTAGTGGAGTATGAAACCTGAAGCTTGACTTAAAAATGTGCTGATATTTTATCTCTAACTTTGTCTTCTTATGAAACTTCAATGATTTTTACTTCTCCCTATGTCTGTTTGGGTGTACTCTGGGTACTCCAGTTTCCTCCCACGGTTCAAAGACATGCGTGTTCGGTTAATTGATTACTCTAAATTGGCGTGTGTGTGAGACTGACTACTCTAGAGATGAACTTGTGTTTGGATATAACCTTGTGAGTGTTGCTAAGATGGCCACTGATGCTGCTAGTGATGTTAAAGAAGTCAAATAAACAAACAAACAATCCATGATTTTTACGGTGTACTGATATGTAAAAATTATTCCTAATTTTCATGCTCACTTTGAGGACGTGCTTTGGGTTCATTGGCCACTTTACAATTGTCCCAGTATGAAGTGATTAGTATAAATACAACCATGGCAGCACTACTGTCTGATCCTTTCATATCAGTGCAACACACACAAACACACCACTATCATGTCAGTATCAGTGCAGGTCTGAGAATGAGCCATCATTTAAATAGTACCTGACCTATGCTGGTCTTTTGGGTGTCATGATCGTTAGAGAAGTGGACTAACAAAGTATGTAGAGAAAAAATGGACTACAGACTGTATACATTTAAAAACTTTAGATTGCCTACAACAGTACTGCATGTCCATCAAGGTGACTAGGAAACGGTTCTTTGACTTGCTCTGTTGTGTCTATTCAGTCCCTTGGGATGCTGCTCTGGCACAAGCATGACGTGGAGAAGTCCTTGGCTGACCTGGCCAACTTCACACCCTTTCCAGACGAATGGACTGTGGAGGATAAGGTGCTGTTTGAGCAGGCCTTTAGTTTCCACGGCAAGAGCTTCCACCGCATCCAACAGATGGTACGTGAGGGTGTGCGAGAAAGTACAAGGGTGAACGTAAAGTGGAGAGAGAGTGGGAATAGGAAAGCGAGGTGGAAGAAAGGATGGCTTACATAATAGTAATCTGTAGTCCACCCATCTGCTGCTTTAGAAGAGCAGTAGCATTACAGCCTGCCAGAGAATTCTTGCTTTCCAATCTGGCGTCATTCATTGAAGGTTTAGAGTACTGAAATGCAGTTTTTTGATCTGGTAGACTACTATTTATATAACTAGTCAGTTACTGCTTACTCCTACTACTCTTTAGTCTCTTTTTGTCCTAATTTCATCATTGCATATCATCAGCCATTAGATGTGACACCTCTGTGACACCACAGCTATCAGAGTGGGTGCTTCTTCTGAGACTTGTGAATCCTAAAACATCTTCACTGGGGAGATTAACACATTTGGACGGCACAAACTACCTCGATTTGTACACACAAGCTCATGCACCCAAGATTGGCTTTGTAGCTCTGCGACAAGATTCCCAATAGCAAACATAGCATAGCGGTCATAGTTAAAAGTACACACACTTTACCAGTTCAGACATATTTGATATTTGATCTTTATTGTCCCAATGTTTTTATAGATCACTTTAGAAAATACTTATGCTTTTGGTAATCTGGATCGTGACCTACAGGGGAGCAAATGATTCACTCCTAACCAGAAGTGGCTAATGCCGTTCTTAAATAAATCCTGCTGTCTTTCTGTTTGTTCAGTAAAACAAGTTAATTTTTTGTTGCGTGGCTTTTAAGGTCCCTTCGAGTTTCTGGTTATAGAGCTGATTTGCTGAAGTTTAGCCAAATTGTCCTTAGGACAGTAATGACTAAAACATTTGATTCTGAATCAAGCAAATGTTCTGGACTATGAACTGTGGGCTCGAATCCCCTCCCTCTGTTAAGATGCTGCATTGAGCAAGGTTGTACTAGGCAAGCTGTACTGCACCCAGGTGTTTGTTTGATTAGTGTTATCGTATCAGTTCAGTTATATGTTAAACTGCGCTCGGTATAAAGAGGGGTGCTCGGGCATGGCTCGGGCATGACTTGGACTTGAGTATGGAAAACTGGGTCAGTCACCTCTCGACCCCACTGGGAGGGGCTGCTGAGACTCGCACCCAGATCCCTACCTGGTGAGCTATTCATTTTTATTACCACTGCACCTTGATTGGGCTCAACAAACTTAAGAATAAGCTAACCATAATTTGTTGTTTTTAAATTAATGTGTGTTTCATACACAAGTCTGTCTTCATATTTAAAATATGATGGACTACCGGTAATTGCAAATGTGCAATATTTGTATTCAGTCAAGCACCCAGTTCAAAATTTAATTCTTCTGTGTCAGCTAAAATGATATCTAGCTTTAACCTGGTAAATCTGTCTGTATCTGCAATATTGTAATCTATCAAAAATAGATCAGAGGAAGAAAAAAATGACTGTCACTAGAACAGTTATGTTAAAAAGTGTTTGTTTAAAGATGGTATTATGGTGTGTAATTATGATTGTATATAATTTCTTTTCTGTTCATTATTATTATTATTATTATTATTATTATTTTTAAGCTGCCTGATAAGCTGATCTCCAGTTTAGTGAAGTATTATTACTCGTGGAAGAAGACTAGGACTCGTACCAGTGTCATGGACCGGCAAGCTCGCAAACTTGTTAGCAAGAGAGAGAAAGAAGACAGGTGAGAAGAAAGGGGGAGGGTGAAAGAGGGACTTTAGGAAACGAAGATGGGAAGATGGGAGCGTGAACGTGAAGACACGAAGTAAAACTGTCTTTCATGTTTTGCAGTAATGATGACATTGAGGAAGGAGAGGCGGGTAGTGACAGTGACTTTGAGATTGTCACAAAGAAAGAGGTGAGAGATGAACATTTCATCCGTTATTTCTTGCCTATGTATGGTGGTGATGTAAACCTTTAATACCAAAGACCTATTTAGGTGTTCTTGTATGGGACAAGAAGTTAGGATAGGAGTAAAAACCAAATTGCACTTTGTGTTGTCTTTTTAATCTCTGCCATCACTCTGCGCACTATTGTCTAGACTGTCTCTCATCAATAAGCCATATAAGTCTTATTCAACAGGCTAAACATTTATTATTTAAAACGGAGTCTCTTTGTAAGGCTTCCTGACATGCAAGGAGCAAAAGGAAAGTGTAATGAGCAAATAGGTGCTGCAATGAAGGTTCTGTTTGTGTCCCCCAGCTTTATCAGTGTCAAGCTTATCTAGTTTTTAGATATAAATGCTTATGTTTACTAGAACACATGCTCTGATATTCCAATAGAAAGGTTCATTAACTGTTATTTTACGTGCAAGTAAAAAGTTTGATGCTAAATATAAACTTGTCACTTGGTTGCATAAAAAGGGGATCTGTGGTTGGTGTCCTGACTGTGTTTTTTCTCTCAGAGCAAGCAGAGTTTAGGTGTGGGAGGAGGCAGTGACAGGAGGTCAGGCCCCACACGCAAGGAGAGCCAGGGGGCTCAGTACCGGCACCATCCACTGAGGGCACGCCGGAGACCCCCGAAAGGCATGCATCTGGAACAGGATGATATAGTTTCCCTGTCTGCTACCACCGAGTCAGGAACGGTCTCTAGCCGGCAGCTTGATACTCAGCTGGTATCTCTTAAAAGACAGGTAATTAGTGCGAGTCGAGTCAAATACGATGATCTGAGTTTAATCAATAAGATATAGCTCTCTTTTGAAAACAGATCATTGTCTCAAAGCACCTTTGCAAAAACCATAATTTGAGCAAGCCTAGGGCAATAAGGGAAAAACTCCCCAATGTTAGAAGGAAGCTTGGTAGTTGGTAGTTGCTCAATCTCTTCTGTTTTATTATAGATATCATTATTTAATATATTAAATGCACTATTATCTTATTATTTTTTATGATATCCTTCATAATATTGTATTCTCAAATTTATTATACAGTAGTTTCTACTAAGGATGCACTGTTACCGCATTTTGTCGTACCAGGTACAAGTACTTGCTTTTGGGTACTTGCTGATACAGAGTATCGATAAGAGTATAATACAGTTCTTACAATGACTTTAAAATGTTTTTTTTTCATAAGCTGTTCCTAATTTTCTGACCATAACAAAATGAAACCTGCATCATGTGCCCTGCAGCGTTTGAAATTCAGATGTGCTGAACATGTGCAAAAATATTTCCAAACTGCTGACATTACTTCTTCTCCTACCTGCTCAACATTGCTGTAAATTGGTATCAGGTGCCATGTATCGGAGTAATTTAACGAGTAATAGTACATGAGCACAGTATTGAACCCGATACTGGTATCGGTGCATCCCTAGTTTATATTACATTTTATTTTTTTGCTTCCGTGTATTTAAACTACACTGCTCACAACAATTAGAGGACATTTCATTTTGAAGTGTCAAATGCATTATTTACTTGCATGACATTAAAATCTTGGCTGCTCAAAGGAGTCTTGGTCCTCCCTAGGTATCTTTCCTTGCCACTGTTGCCATATGCTTGCTCAGTTAGGGTTTTGTAGATGTATATTATATAATATAAGCTGTTTGTTGTAAAAAGCACAACTTAAGATATTTTGCTTACTATAAAAATCCGGTAATAAACTTGAATACACATTTGGCAGAAACTGTTTTGAGTTTTGAAATTAATTTTTGCCCCTGGGCAAATATGCTGTACAGTACTCTCCTGTACTCCCTGCTAATAAGGAACTCCTTGTGGAACCAGTGTGTGATGTAGGGAGTCACGTGGCTGGAGTGATGAACTCTGGGAAATGTAGTGTGGAAAAAAATCATATTTTTCACTTTAAATACGGGATTCAATATATGACAAGATATTCAGGACTTTATTATACATTAAGTTGTAGTTTAGTGTGTTTTTGGCATGTTGAAGGTAGACCTCTCTCTGTCTCTCTCGCTCTCTCTCTTTCTCTGTCTGTCTCTCTCTTTCTCTGTCTGTCTCTCTCTTTCTCTGTCTGTCTATCTCTCTCTCTCTGTCTCTCTCTTTCTCTGTCTCTCTCCCTCTCTCTCTCTCTCCGTGTCTCTCTCTCTCTCTCTCTCTCTGTCTGTCTGTCTCTCTCTCTCTCTCTGTCTCTGTCTCTCTCTCTGTCTCTGTCTCGCTCTCTCTCTCTCTGTCTCGCTCTCTCTCTCTCTGTCTCGCTCTCTCTCTCTCTCTCTCCGTGTCTCTCTCTCTCTCCGTGTCTCTCCCTCTCTCTCTCTCTCTCTCTCCCCATCCATATATATATATATATATACACACACACAGCATGTGTTAAACTCCTCAGTTTGATAAATTCAACAGAGATAAATCCCCATCGTAAATCAGGGATTACATGTAGAAATGAGTTGGATTTATACACACCTGCTCACATGCAAACAATTCTCTCACAGGTTCAAACCATCAAGCAAGCGAACAGCGTTCTCAAGCGCAGTTTGGCAGATGGTATTGATATCATGCGACCAGCAGAGGTACTACATATTTCTGAATGTTTACCTGTTAATGTATTTTAAGTTTGGTTTACTTTTGATGATTACATATCTTTCAGTTTCTTTGTTGTTTATATAGTTTAATTTAACACTATAGAAGTAAAAAAAAAGTACATTTTTTTTTTTTAGCCAACACCTAAAGTTAACTCCCGCTGGTCTACTGAGGAGCAGCTCCTGGCTGTACAGGGTAAGTTGGATTATATGTAATCATATGTCAGATGCCACAGATAAATGTATTATCTTTAATCATAAAATGAAATTAAGTAATTAGTTGGCATGTCACGATATTATGATGTTTTATATGGTTTTGTTTAGCTATCAGGAGATATGGAAAAGACTTTGCAGCCATAGCTGACGTGATTGGGAACAAGACAGCGAGTCAAGTGAGTCAGTTCTTCGTTAGTTACAGACGGCGCTTCAGTCTGGAGGAAGTGTTGCGAGAGTGGCAGGCAGAACAGGAAGTGCTGCGGGGGAGCAGCGAGGACTTGAAGGACCTGAACGGGGAAGCAGGAAGCTTGGATGAGGATGAGGTGAGAAAGATGCATCAGAAACTCTGTTTCATAGCTGGTTTGTACTGACCTACTGGAAACTCGTTGGTCAATTCATTAATATCTAATCAGAAAATTACATGGCAGCAAACTTATTTCATTTAGGCCTATATACATAATAAAACTGAACATCAGAATGATTTAAGTGGCATGATTGTTGGTGCTAGATGGGCTTCTCTGAGTATTTTGGGATCTACTGGGTGAGTTAAAAGTCACAGGACACGTCACATGCTGCATCATGGACTTTTCGTAAAGGCTGCCAAAACCATTGTTGAGGTTTCTTTGTTTGTAGCTAAATTGGTGAGCTTTCTGGGTGTCGGTTGTTGAAGTCTCTGATACGGCAGCTACATTCCCCGGACATCAGAATAATCAATTCCATTGATTCCATTCAGTTACGTGTGACTTTTAAACTTTTTGTTGATAACTTTTGAACCACGTCATTGCAGCAATCAGTTTATGAGACAATTCTGGTCTACTCTGATGTGCTACTTGACCACCTTCCCATCAGAAAAACCTGCCCTTGGTCCAAGACGGCGGCCATGTTCAAGACATAGCCTAAAATATAGGCCTTCTCACCCATTACTTACTGGGGTGTTTAGATATAATTTTCCCTTTTGATTCTGAAATAAAAGGGTGTGCTGTGCCTTTTGACTCACCTTGTACAGGGATTTTAATTTTCGTCTCTAGGGTTTACACATAATGATAAAAAATGAAAATATCAAGAAACAAACTTCTGAAGCTGTACTTAATTGTGACTTGACGGTCATACAATGAACAAGGTTAAAGGTATTATATCAATGTTTAAACTACTGTAGCTACTGTATATAATATGTAAGGGTGCATTTATACTGTTTGCTTGGTTCACCAGTGCAAAAACCTTTACATTGTCACACAGTCCTTATCTTATATAGTAATATATCACAAAGGAAGAGATACACTTTGGTTGAAATATCCAATAAATAACCATAAATAGCGAATCTGTATGATGCCTTCAGTTATTTTGAAAACAAAACAAGATACATTAGAAAGAAATTATGTTTTTTATTGTTGAGTATATTTAATGTACAAACCCGGTCAGTGAACTGTAAGGAGAAAACCGACAACAACAAAAAAACAACTCAAAATAATTGTTAATTAAATGAGTAATATAGTGATATTGATTAGAGGTCATATCATCCACTAGTAAAAAAAAAAAAGTTACAGCTTTAGGTTTAAAAAACAAATCTGTTTTTTGTGCAGGTGAAGATGGACAGCGCGTCCCCTGCAGACTCTGGCAGCCCAGTTCCCTCCTCTGAAGCAGCCAGTGTCTCCAGTTCGAGCCAACCTTCTCCCCCACTTACCCAGCCCCCACCCTTACTGCGCCCCACACCCCCCAGCGCTCCTCCCAGCCTGCTGCGCCAGCCTCCTCCCCTCCAGACACGCCCCCTTCAGACAAGAACACCACACAACCACCCTCCACCGCCGCTCATCCGGCCCACGGTTGCCTCGTCCCACCACCAGATGCCTCCCTCGCTGGTGGGGGTCAAAGTGGAGCCGCAGCACTCGCACTGATTGAGATCGGCTCATCTTGGACCAGCTTCAGTCGTAGGATCCAGAAGGGTCATATTAAGGATACTAGGGGAACTGATTCCAGATCGGGGGGGTTTCTAGTGTACAGATGGCAAGGGGATTCAATAAATACCTTCACGCAGTTCCTCAGGCACAGAATGAGTCAATAATACAGTGTTAAGACAGGTAAATGAGTCAACGCAGCACAATCCCACTGAGACACGTCCACACACGCAATTATCTCGCTCTCAATGACCTCAGTGTTACCCGAAAAAAAGAGCGTTAACCACACCAAGGCCAGCAGGATTCAGCTTTAATGATATACCTCAAATCAGGTCTCGGTATCAGTCACAGGAAATCTCCTTTGATAGAGCATTATTAGTACTGGAATCAGAATTTCTTAAAAAGAGCCTTTAGAACTTTATACACTGGATTATAATGAAATGCCTTGACAACTGAATTGCAGATATCTCCATGGTAACAGCAAGAACATTTCAAACTATCATGGAAGAAGTCGCCTGATGTTCCTCAGGAGTCATGGAACAGGTATTTGTTCTTGCACTTCCATTAAACAGCCATGTAGTATTTAGAATTAGGGCTGTCATTTAAAAATGTAAAGGCGTCAAGTGTATGTTGCTTTTTTTTTTTTGCTTGCTCCAATTTGACTCTGTAAGCTGCAACTGACTACACTACACTTACTTAGTTTGCTGCATCACATTACATTGTGACCTCCTGACAGAATACTACAGAGATGTTGTGATTACCAGAACAGCACCTCTTCAATCCAAAATATTTGTCATTAGGTACTTTTAGAAGGAACGGCAGGTGTGCTATGTGACTGTGTTTAGGAATGAACAAGGCATATAAGGAAATAACCAAAACTGTTTGCCCCTGCTCTATGTAGTACATAAATAATAGTGAAGCCAGGACCATTTTGGCTGCAGGTCGTAACTACGGGTTCTACACAGGGTCAAGCAGAAAAAAAAAGAATAACTGCACTGAAGATTTTGTTAAATTATCATGTTAGCAGACAGCCCTGTTTAGAATAAAACGTAGTGACAGTTTGTGATTTATTTGGTAGGTAGTTGAATTTAGTACTAGTGAAAGACTGAAGCACTAAACAACCCGAGATACTTGATCTTTCTTGCATAAAACTGAAATACAGTATCGTATGCTTAAAGGCAAGAGTCAAGATATTGTAACGTTAAACCTGAAAGCATGTGCCAGTTACCTTTTTTCACCAAAACTATGTACGAGAAATGTTTACAGGTGAACTTGGGTTTGGTTGTGTGTGTGTTGTTTTTTTTTTAAAGATATTTTTTAGAATAAAGTCAAATGACCAAAGTCGTAGTCCCTTTTGTTTTGCGTTTAGCTGATCCAATTGAGTAAAGGCTGAAGTACACCCACCAGTCACCATATTAGGTACACCTCATGTTTCAACACTACATTTTCTTACCTCCATTTATCACACATGCACTGTAGTTCTATAATTACAGACTCTAGTCCATCTGTTTCTTTATATACTTTGTCTCCTTTATTTGTTCTCAAATTATCAGGACCACCACTACAGTATTTGGGTGATGTGAAGCGGATCAGATGCAGCAGTGCTGCTGGAGTTATTAAAAATCTGTGTCACAGAATGAAAGTATTCCCCTAACAAAAATGCCCAGCCATCACAATCCTGTAAGCACGGCTAAAGGATTATAGGATTATAAACAAACGGTGCAACAGAGGAGCTGCTGTATCTGATATTACATCTGCCAGAAACAAAAAACAGGAACACTGCTCACAAGAATTAAATATTTAATAGATTATTTAATTAATCATTGTGAAATATCCCTTAATTTTGTAAGTACTAGATGTGCCTTGGGCTGCATTGAGTAAACACGGTAAACTCCAGCAGCACTGCTGCATTTGATCTACATCACAGTGTCATTGCACTGCCAAGACTGAGCCACCATTCAAATAGTACCTAATCTGTGCTGCTCCTGACCATTTGAGAACAGTGTAAAGGGGACGAACAAATGATGTACAGAAACACATGGACTACAGTCTGTAGTTTTAAAACTAATATGGAAAATGAGTGTAGAAACAAGGTGGTCGATAAGTGTGCACAAAGCAGTCCAGATGCAAACGGGTTTGATTTTAAATTCTTTTTATTACTATCATAATCATCTCTGCACCAAATAAATGTACAGTTGGAGTTCTAAATCGCTCCTCTTGATCCCTGACAACTTTCGGCTCTGACGGAGAAAAATATTAAAAATTACAGCAATTTAAAATAGGAAATAAAAATCAACCCTGAAGTAAAATTATATTAATAGATAATGACATTTGGATCCCCAGCACCTTAGACAACAAATCATTCATAGAACTGCAAATAACGTGACACTTGAAAAGAAATATTCGGAAAAGATATAAACGGGTGTCCCACGAACTGCTCACAGTATTGGAGGAGTCTAGTGCGCCCCCTACTGCCTTAGTGATGGAGTGTGTAGCCATGTCAGCAACAGGATGCATGCAAAATGTACAGCTCAGTGATGAAACAGAAAGCTTAACCCAGCAGTTTCTATTCACGCATCTCTCTCACACACACCTGCCTGCCTTTCTCAGCTGTCTGCAGAAATGCCTGCTCGAGAATATCAGGAAATGAGAATAACAAGAAATAACAAGTAGCCAACAAATCCATCTGATTCTGATGCTTAGTACTCTTGGGTTTGCTTCTACTTATTATAATCACTGCAGGAAAAAACCAACCCAAAGCAGCCTTTTGGTTACATGTATTCATTCTCTTACCACACATTGGGACAGAATCACACGGTCATGTGGGGAAAAGCTTAATGCTCAGTCATGATAGGGCTCATTTTGTTTGCTACCAGCTCGATACCACTGCAAGTGTGAGGTGACCTGGGATTTGTGAGTAGAATTTGCAGATGATGTCAGTTCCACAATGCCAGGGCTGTGCTGATGCAGGGCACGCAGTCATCACGTCTATTCCAGTGATCATTTTTTAAACAGTACGTCTGAGACGAAGGAGATCAGGCCGAGTCTGCTGTTGTTATTCACTATAGCAAGGCATGAGAATGAAACCACGAGAAATTAAGTGTCCCAAGTTTAACAATAATCCATGACCACTGATACAACATTGACATACATTTAAGTTCAGAAAAGGGGAGGGGCAACAGAAATACACCCATTCCAGTGCAACACGTTACTACCTACCCAGCCAATGAAGAACGAAATCACCTGAACCGTAACACACCATCCGATGAACAGAATTCAAGCGTCGGCCCTATATCGTGTTCTGACGGAGCTTTACCTCACTAAATAGATTTAAAGGAAGAAACATTGAACGAGAGCGTGTAGGCAGACGCTGGCATCAATCCACACAGTAAACCGAAGGAAAAACGTCCTCAGTTACGACTAAACTGTCTGGTTTCCCAGTGGCTTTGAGAGCAGCTGAAGTTCAAACACACACGGGAGTTCATCCAGCCTCGGTTCAATTAAAACATTTCCTGTTAACCCTTTCTGGATTGATAAATGAGAGAGTAAATGCTAGTGATCCTGAAACCAGCAAAATCGACAGAATGCAGCACTTCCTCTCACTCCTGACATCAACGTGAAGCACCCCTGTACAGCTCATCAACGCAGACGTCTTCGAAACCGTCTAATCTCTCCTAGCTCCCTCTCATGCCTCGCTTCAGTGGTCTTACATCCCCTACGTCACTACCCGTCTAATCTTCTGCAGCTTTCCCGCTCAGAGTTTGAGCTCGTTGGCTATTTTGGAGGCGATGTTTTTGAAGGCGATGGAAGTACCCGAGATCCTCTTGAAGCGCACACCGTTGAGGGAGAGTCGGGGTAGCTTGCAGACCTCCATCTCCCACTGGACAAAGTCGTCGTGGGCTGGGTCACCGGCCACGCAGAAGAGCATGTATCGCTCTCGCATCTCGTGCTCGCAGCTGTTGGCGTCCAGGACTTTCCGGATCTCCTTCATCATCTCACTGGGTTCCATAGACGACGTGGTCTTCATGCTCCAGGTGAAGCGCAGTGAGCGTGGCTTGGAGCTGTCCTTAGCCGACAGTGGAGGAGTGCCGTCTCTTGGGGAAGAAGAGAGGGAGTCCTTGTTTTCGTCTCCGCCGCCTGAGCCGAGCGTCCCTCCTCCTACGCCGGTTTTCTCCGCTTTATCTGCGCTAGTCAGCATAGACCTGGAGACAGCGATGGAGAAACACACAAGGGGATATAGAAATATGAAAGCAGAAAAAGACCGTGGATAAAGGAGCAGGTACACCAGAATTAATAAAGGGATGAAATAAAAGAAAGATAGAGGAGATCATCGGGGGCGCTGGAGGAAAAACGGCAGACGCAGCGACGGCAGAAAGTGGAGAAAAGAAAGGAGACAATCGAGACGTTGTATGTGGCAGTGGTTCTGTGTTTCTGGGATTTAAGACTTCATACCTTTCATACTATAACGTTCTTAGAAGTGTCTTTATGGTGGGAGAACCAGGAATTGCAAGAAGCACATGATTTAAACCAAAGAGGAATCTAGTTTTCATTCACATGCACCTAATTAAATTCAGCGTTGCAGGGAGAAGGCTCCATGGATTATTGCATTGCAGTCTCACACACTTTACATGTCCTAACATGTCTTTGGATAGTGGGAGGACACCAGTGTACCCAGAGAAACCCCACAAGGACAATGGAAGAACATATAATCCCAGGACGAAATGTTTAAGGAGATAGTATAAATGATTAAGGATGTAATAACTTCAGACTCCTGCAGATGGCGTTGCATCGGGGATGATTGTGATATGTGATTAAAAATCACGTCACTTCCAGGCAAGAATAGCTTATTGATATTAAGAAGAGAGGCTTTTGCTCACATCTGTTCACAAAGCTGCCCCGTTTACAGTAAATAAAAAGACGGAAACTCAACTGTTCATGACTGGAAACGTGTTATCTGGTCAAAGGAATTTTGTTTCGTTTCTGACTATGTTTAAGGCATTTTGTGCTCTAGAACTCTTGTGCAACACAGTCTGCAGGAACCTGATGTTACCACCACCTTAAACACATAGGAATAATTTAAACACACAGGTGGAATCCAAACTTGGAGTCAAACCAGGGATCTCTGGAGCTGTGAGGTGCTGCTCTCCAAAGTTTTCTTTAATATTCACCCATGGCTTGTATGAGTAACAATGCTTTAGAGGATCAGATTTATTTCATTAGACCCACTCCACCCCAGCACCCTTATAGTGAAAGCACATTCTGCCCAGTTCTGCCAGAGCATAGGTCTCCTCCCTCCCCCATTCCCTCTTGAATTTGCGCTCACAATGCTTTTAATGCTCTGGGCCCGAGCACACTTAGATCATCAAGAAGAGACCTGTTTGCACTGAACAGTGGACTACTTGTATTTGGGTTTGTGGCTTGTTCATCACTTTGGACGGCGACACACAGCCATCTCATATGCTATACAGATTTATTTATTATGCACCCTTACCAGTACCTCCTCTGACAGACTATACCCCTACTAAAACCCCTACACATTGTCTGACCATATTCGTGTCAAGAACTTAATTTGAACTGCAAATACTACTGTAGCCCAAGGTCATTTTTAGTTATGAGTCAATACAGAACATGAAAATGATTATGCATGTGTGTAAAAAGAAAAGGAGAATGGAAGATACAGACCATGGCATTTACCTTTGATTAAAAACGGTCTATAAGGACAATCAGTTAGACAAAAATCATAGAAGTAGCATCTCTCACACACACACACACACACACACTCTCCTGCAGTCTCATTCAATCACAG
>JAUZSU010123948.1:0-15000 GCA_034780255.1 Parotocinclus maculicauda | reverse complement strand
AAATGTTTTAAAAACAGAAATGCGATGTTAGAAAGATATTTCTGGTAAATTGGACTTTTATTTGGACTTTATTTTCTTTCTGTAAGTTTCTTTACACGCTTTGTGATTTTTTGATGATTTGAGAATAATTTTTAGTTTCCTCTCACACAGGAAAATCAGAAACACTGAGGAGGTTTAGATCTGAATCCCCAGAAAGATCCGGATTATTTCATTTCCCGTTTGAACCACAATGTGCATTAGAATTATAAACGGTTTATTATTTCACAAATTTATCCTCTAATGTTATAAAAAGAATAAAGTTGATGTTAGAAACATTTAAACGTCCATCATTAATTCAATCCGATTAAAACAAACGAAACATCGCAAATAAAAAATTACATTCGTACAAAAAGATTAAACTTATTAATCACACATATTTAAAAGATATATTATAGCAGGGTTTGATTGATTAATAACGGTTTGATTATATATGATATATGTATGCAATTCTAAATTTGACTCAATATTTTCAGATCAATATTTCAAATTCTTAGCGCCAATTCTAACGAAATAACATTTGAAGTATTTTAATAACTACAACTGTCATCAAATCTGATATTCTAATATTAATATCTAATATTTGTGAGCAGTTTATATTATATCTATAAACTAGAGAAATAAATGTTAAAATAAGAAACAGAATTGTGTGCAGAGTTTATGATTTATTATTACATGCTTCGTATTGCAAAGGAAATAAAGATTTTAAACTGCATTGGTGATTCCGTTAAGCTCAGGAAACCTTAAAGCGTTTGCAGTAAACAAACAAATAAATAAACAAATAAATAAATAAAGATTTAAACATTTTCATAAATTCTGAAGGGAGAGAAAATGGAGCATTGATTTTAAATTCATCACCACAGAGCCACTAACTCTGATTTCCCCTGATGCTCTTTAGCCCGTCAAATCACTGTCAATACACTCAGTGTGTGTGTGTGTGTGTGTGTGTGTGTGTGTGTGTGTGTGTGTGTACACTAATTAATTACTGATATTTGACCTGATAAACTCTGTGTTCTGCAGCAGTGCGACTTAAAACTTACATTTGTTCTTAGAATAAACACCTTACAGTTTAGATTCCTTACAATCTGCTACATAATAAAAAAAAATATAAAAATAATTAAAAAAAATATAAAAATAATAATTATACACCTTTTGTACATTAAAAAAGTTATTTATAGTAAGAATAACACTGGACCCAAAAAAGAAAAGCAGAAACTAACTAACTAACTAATTAGTACTGTAGCATATTTGTACTAATACCAGTTTTTGCCACACAAGGAAAACAAACAACAACCAAAAAAACCTAACATCATGATGATGATTATAATAATAATAATAATAATAATAATAATAATAAAAATAATAATAATAATAATAATAACAATAAATACAGAACTGTATCAATACTGCACTTTTATTCATTAATGTATAACAATATATGCTTTAACAATAAATAATAATGTATTTATAATTGTAATTATATACCTAAATACAAAATACTACAGAACATTATTCACAAACTAACATTATTTAAATAGTACGACATCTACACAATAACACACACACACACACACACACACACACACACATACACACACACACCAAATAATGAAATTATATAGAAATATCAGTATAAAAACATTTAAGACAGTATTTTATTTTAATAAACACTGCTTTAAAAACCTTTAAAAAATCCCGCTGAGCAAAAACATTAGCATCATAAACTTGATTAATTTCCACACAAAATAAAAGTGATAAAAACAGCAGAATAAGCAGATTATAAAAGATCTGTGCTGATTATCATTTTATTTATCATAAGTTTTAATTTGTGTGAGCTAAATATGGCTTATAGAAGTATATAAGATTATAATAATTAATATCAGTTATAATGGTCATGTTCTCCATCCTGAAGTACAAAGATAATTACAGTTTGGGATTTGTATTTTTAGCCAGATCTCAAGCTTCTCTTCACAAGATCTCTTTCTTAAATGTCCCGTAAATTATTGGTAATAATTCGTATTATTGTTGTGACTATAATACAAACTTTGTGTTTTTATTATTTTGATATAGGTATTTATTTTTAGGAATATGAACCGGTTATGATTGTTTGTTGTTTGGTTATTTATAGATGTACTAATAGTAGAGATATTTAAAAAAAAGGTAAAATACTAAGGTCTGATCCACTTACAAATAAAATAAATAAATCAATCAATAAAAGTATGAATGTATAAATATCAATGTTTAAATAGATTAGTCATATTCAGATTGTTTCCACTATTTAATAATAAATTACACATGATTAATTTGGGTGAATTGATTTTCCATTACTGTTAACGGTGATCCATACAGATCATCGACCAATGTATACTTTTATATTAATTAACTAAATGTTTAAAATATATTTATTTTTAATTAAAACGGTCGATTAATTAATACAAAGTCCAAAATGGTACTCGGGTAAAACTAAAGCATCATCATAAACATCAGAAATTTCATCTTAAGATCCGTCACTAATTTATGATTAAGTTCGTAATTCCTTCGTTAATTCCGTGTTTTCTGAGCAGCCAATCAAAGCCCTAAACTGGTCCTCCTGGAGACTGGTTCTCTCCCAAATCATGCTCAAATGCTCGGATATTACATGTCCCCCATATCCCCCATGTCCCCCATATCCCCCATGTCCCCATACAAACCTACATGACAGTGATGTAGCAGGTCGATTAATCACCAGAGCAGATCATTTGATAATATCGAAACGGTGACGTCACTGATAATGCCATAAAGGACTTTAATTTCTCCAAGCTGTGTAAATACCGAATAGAATTAATCCCTGTTACCCCTCGTGCCGCTCCTATAACCTGTTAATGGCCGGGTCCTAATGAATTATGACGTCACGTTTGATTAACCCGGTCTGTAGCGTTAACAGATGTGATCAGATTAGTTTAATAATGCGGATTCTTTGATCTGGACTTTGTTGAAATTAAGGAAAATCGGGATCTTTAAATACTATTAGTTAACATTTTTTGGATTTATCTCTTCCTGCTGCTTGAAAAACTTCTACTAACTAACTAACTAACTAACTAACTAACTAACTAACTAACTAACTAACTAAGTCACTGAATATAAATCAGGACTCTTACATGACAAACTAATCTCTTAAAATTATTTTGTAGTATATAAGATGACGTAACAGATTACTTCACCGTAACGTTTCTTAACATCTTTAATTCTATTAAACATTAATATAGAATAAATAACAGGTAATACTCTTTAATTAATGTTGTTTCTTTATATAAGGCTCCAGTCACAAAGTAACTTTACAAAATAAAAACAATATAATCTACTGATGTTCTTTAATGCAAACCATTCTTTATTATTACCGGTACAAGCCCCGATTTATTTTTCTTATTTATATATAAATATATAATAATATATCATTATATTATTATCATATATAGAATTAGATATAACATTTCTTATAATATAATTATAATTATAACTATATATATATTATTGGAGGTCTGTATTGAATGTTTTTTTGTTTTTGGAGTAGCAGCAGTGAATAAAACAGACACGTGTCTTTTATTGTGATTAGTTTATTTTATTTTGGGTTAAACTCAGAAATCGGATTTATTTATTATCAGAACCGATCCGATCTTTTTACCTGCGCTCGGAATATAGACTTATAGACGGAGATAAAACAGTTACATTCACTAAATTATAAAATAATTATATATATGGTACAATAATTATATCAAGAAATATAATAAATAAACACATAACAACATTAGTTGCTGACGTCACACTGCTTTAGTCCAAGCACACTCCATTCTCTCTGTTTATTTGATTTGTTTTTAAGCTATTTTTATTTTTATTTTTATTTGTAAGCTATTGTTTTATCTCGTTAAAAAAATTCTCCCATCCTCTCCCAAAGTATTTATAATTATTCTAATTAATTCTGTTATTACTCCTGATAGATCAAAACGACATGATTTATAATCTTCAGTGTATATTCATTTATACTAAATTAAACAATTTAATGCTTTATGTTATAATTAATCTTACTCTCATCTAAAGGCTAAATCTATAGGTTTATTTTATAAAACATTTCATATCTCAATAAAATCCCAGAATTAAACTGTTAACTAAACTAAAACTGAGATGTATAAACACTGCTCACAAACAATAGGGGATATTTAATTAGTAGATATTTAATTAGTAGATATTTAATTAGTAGATATTTAATTAGGGGATATTTAATTTTAAATCCCCTAATTTTTGTGAGCAGTGTATTTAAATTAAAAGTTTATTTTATGAGAGTGCTGTATTAAATGCTTTTGATTTAAATCAATTATTTACAAATGTTAAAATAAAAGCTTATTTAAAAAGCATTTTCCTCATTCTGAATTCTGAAGCTTAAAACAACAACAACAACAATAATAATAATAATAATAATAATAATAATAATAATAATAATAATAATAATAATAATAATAATAATAATAATTGAATCAAGCTTTCTGGATTATTTCTAATATAAAAATGGAGCGTTGTATTAGAATATCTTTTATTTGGAGTATTTAGGAAGGTTGTGAGGTTATATTAGAATATAAAAAATATTATGAAGCTGTAATAATGACGATTTAAAACGAGGTTATTTAGTATGATAAAGAGGTTCTTTTAGAATGGATTCTGTAATTTATACTCAGATATTCCACTGTATTCTAGAAGATTAGAATTCTGGATGGATCTGTGATATTACAAGGTTCTACAAAATTGCTTTAATAATAATCGTTAATAATAATATTTATATAAGGTGATCTGTTATTGATATATAAGGGTAATAGATTATTTTAAAATCAGGATCCATTTGATTCAGTTCTTTACTTTATCCGATGAATTTCTCTGTTACCTGATTGATTGATTGATTGATTGATTTGTATTGATCTCAGACATGCCGGTGTGTACGGGCTGCAGTCAGCACATCGTGGACCGTTTCATCCTGAAGGTGTTGGACCGGCACTGGCACAGCAAGTGTCTGAAATGCAGCGACTGCCAGTCTCAGCTGGTGGAGAAATGTTTCACCCGGGGGGATGGAGTCTACTGCAAAGAGGATTTCTTCAAGTTAGTCCCCCCCACACACCTCACCTGATTGGTTAACGAGCTACAGAACCCAGAAACGACTCAGGTCACATGATTAAAGTGCAACCAATTTAAAGCAATCCATTAAAAACAAGTTTAGAAAATTGGTGTAGAAAGTTAAGAAAGTGATATATTCAACAGGAGCATGTTAAACTGGACCAGGGTGCCCCCATATTGACTATTCAGTAGGGTGCATGGTCACCCTACACTGCCTTTTGTGAGCAGTGTAGAAAAAAACACATTCAATAAGTCAGGCTTGGCTAAAGGGTAATGTGGGGGCACCCCTGGTCTGGTCATGTGACCAGCCCCAGACCCAGCCAGAAACTGAACAAAACACAACTTTGTACCTTACCAGAGCCGGGATACGAACCAGAGTAGGTGCACGAGAGCGTTTCGGGTTCAGGGGTGTTCTTGGCGCCCTCTACTGCCCAGGTATCACTGTTACCAGTTGGCTGGCACCACTGGTGTTCATGATTCGGTTTAGGAATATATTTAACATGAATTTATTTTTATTAATTGCAGTCGTAACCAGACGTCCCTCTCCGTTTAATACCTCTGACTGGTTTAGGGAGTTATTCTTAGTACTAACCATTTGACCTGTGCACCTTTGGGCTGCTGTACCCACCTTTGATCCTGCACCTGACCTTGTCTGTAACCTGACTGACCCCCACAGGAGATTCGGGACAAAGTGTGCGGCGTGTCAGCAGGGCATCCCGCCCAGTCAGGTGGTCCGGCGAGCTCAGGACTTTGTTTATCACCTGCACTGCTTCGCCTGCATCGTCTGTAAAAGGCAGCTGGCCACGGGGGACGAGTATTACCTGATGGAGGACAGTCGACTGGTGTGTAAGGTCGACTACGAGACTGCCAAACAGAGAGGTGAGGTCCAAACAAACCCGTTAGGAGCTTCTCTATAGATCAGCTTCTAAACAATACGCTGAACTTTTAGATGTAACGCCTGCCACAGTTTGATTTATTCAGCTATATTAACTCAGAAAACCTGTCTGACCCTGAGGCAAATGGGCTACAACATGCACGTCCTACCCAAGAGCATGCTTAGACCATTTTTTAAATTCAAAGTCATTTTGTGGACTTTCTTCTTTTTTTATCTCTGAAGCAGAAAAAATGATAAAAGCAAAGAAAGTATGTGGTTTAAACACAATATTTATACAAAAGGTGGTATGAGCCATCATGAAAAAGTGTAGTTTATTTCTTAAAGAGGGAATCTCGGTCCCACCCCTAAAGCTCTTATATTTGTTAAGTTGTTCCTAATAAAGTAATTGTATTTAATTCTGTAATCTAATTGTATTCTGTATTCCATACATTATATCAAACCATAATTCTTATTAATAACAAAGTAAGAACAGAGCTATTATTCCTCTTTGTCCTGCTCAGGGTCTTTCCCCAAAAACACAGAACAGAGATGTGAGCATTTTTAGATTATGATTAAGAATAGATTTTCATTCTGTGTGCATAAAATGATTTTATAGCCCCATAAACATGTCCACCTGCTCCGTAACTCCCCTCTCAGGCTTTCTGATGATTTCATCTGTTTCGGCTTTACTTTGTTCCACCTCATCGTGAACCACAGAGGCAGAATTAATTGTTTTGGCTACTTCTTTAAGTCCAGTGACCTCATATAGATTGGGCGTGTTTTATTGTGAACTACATTTCCCAGGTCCATGATGTCATCTATAAACATTTAACCTACCTGATGTAACGGCAGCACCGATCGATAAACACGGAGGCAGGACATTTTATTCCCATTCACTCTGACCTCATGATGTTAGAGGGTCTCAGACGAGCTGCTTTAGGGATTTCTGCATTCAAAGGGTTTGCAGGAAAACAAGAAATCTGGCAACCCAGCTTAGGAACAGAGAATGTTTGAAGTGGATTAACGTTAAGGAATCAAGGTCAACGATTAAACGCATATCTGTAAAAACTAAAAGTTGGTTTGGGGAGTAAAAGGGAACGCCTTACCAACTGTGAAGCATGGCGACGGTTTTACTGCGTTTACTAAATCAATCCGTTCCACAATCGGTGTAAAGATCAGTGCTAAGAAAGTCCTAAGGTAAAATCCAGGAGCACAAACTGACACAAGAGCTCTTTCACCAGAGGGGGCGCTACTGCATACGGACTAACAGGAGTAAATACAGTGATTATGCATAAAATAAGCAGAAAAATGTAATATAAATATGTTTATATCTCCAGAGGCCGACTCGACGGCCAAAAGGCCGCGCACCACCATCACGGCTAAACAGCTGGAGACGCTGAAAAACGCCTACAATAACTCACCCAAACCAGCACGGCACGTCCGGGAGCAGCTATCGTCCGAAACCGGGCTGGACATGAGAGTGGTACAGGTCAGTCAGTACCCCCGGGCCGTTTAGTTCTCTTTTCTTTTAGATTGAGACATAAACACAGACATCTGGACTTTATTAAATAATTAAAGATAAATAATTAATTGGATCGTTTAATAATTATTTACTGCAATATCAGAACAGTTCAAACAATTCCTCAATTTTATACAGTTTATATCTAATTAGATCAAACTAGAACATTTACATTTATAAATACAGATATCATATATATTTAGAAATTAGTTTTTATAAAATATATAAATACGTTAGCAAAGGGTAAAACATGATATAAAACATGAATAAAATCTGATTTAAAATATTTGCATTAGGGATTGTTTTCTAAAAAAAAAGAACAGGGTTTGGATTATATAAAAAAAAATACATGTGCAAAAAATAAAGTGGTGAAATTACCTTGAAATAAATATTATACTATATATTAAATAATTATTAGGTTGTAGTTACTTACCCTGTAAAAGTTTTAAAACAGCTAAAGTTTTTTTAATAGCATAAGCTAAAGCCTCTCACATTTCCACAAGTATTATTTTGTATGTTTGTAAAATTACTTGGAGAACTTGTCACTGCACCGTAAGCAAAAGAACACGAGCGGGAGTGTGCATTTTAACAAGGCGAGTGCCATAGATCATCGCAGCCATGATGTTAATTGTTATAACACACTCCTGCGAGTCTTTTATAAAACAAAACACAGACAGAAAATAAATGACAGAATCCACTTTAATACTGACTATATTACTTTCTGCCGAAATGTCACTTCTCTTCTCAACCAAGTAAATTCAAAATTAACAATTTTTAAAATGTAAAATCCAATATTTCTTGGTTTCTTTTGATGGTGGTGCTGCTTGACGTCAGAATTTAGGGATAAAAATCTTTGTTGATTGAAATAAAACAATATTTTGTACATTAAATAATGCTAAGATATTTTGTTTTTAATTTGATAAAAATATATAACATTTTACAAAAAGGCACAGTAATGTGTACAATAAGTGACTTATATATTAAACCATAAAATAAAATCCGAATGAGCATTTAAAAGTAATAAATAAATCTTTCACCGAGTATTTAACATGAACTTAAACCCCATCCTTAATCCATGAGCTCAGCTTATTCTAGTGATCTTATAATCTATAAAATAAATAAAATAACAGAGCTATAAAATGATTTGAACATGCAAACCGAGGAGGAAGTTACAGCATGGAATTGGGAGGCTAATAATATTTATAACACCAGTTCATTAGGCTTAATTCTATGTAATTAACTTACAGATCCAAAAATGATGAAGTGTTAATCGTGCAGCCGTGTTCCAGCCCTAAATTTAGAGGGGTGTCCCCGTCTGAACCCTGTGATTTATGAGTAAATGGAGTGGAGCAAGGTGCAGGAAAGATGAGATCGTTAAACAATGCTAAGAGCTTCCAGAGTTTTGCATGTTATCCACGGGTGGAACTGCAGCGCCCGTATATAATCCTTTATGTATTTGCAAGGACGCAGGAGGACTAAAGTGCTGCTGGAGTCCATTATTCACACTAAAGGGAAGTTAAGGTTAGAAACAGGTCAGGATGCTGAGACACGTCCTGAAGAATGGCTTACTGCAGTTTAAATCATGTGAGGATCAAAGAGATAGAAAATACAGAGAGATCAAAAAGATTCTGAGTGATTGAGCTTATATACTCAACAAATAATACAAATAATACTACTACTACTACTAATAATAATAATAGTAATAATAATAATAATAATAGTAATCATAATAATAATAATAATAATAATAATAATAATAATAATAATAATAATAATAATGAAAATAATAATAATAATCATAATAATAATAATAATAATAATAATAATAATAATAATAATAATAATAAAATAACAGAGCTATAAGTAGCTATAGTAGTAGTAGTAATAATAATAATAATAATAATAATAATAATAAGCTAAAAAAAGAAAAACAAACAATATATGATATCAAATAATTTTAAGAGCAGAATTAAATAAAATGTGAAATTATTATTATTATTTAAACCTTTATTGGGTATAAAATGGATGGTTGTTATTAAATTAACGCTTTTAACAGGTTAATCCAAATATTGAATTGCAGTAGTTCTACAGTGTAAATAAAGTTTTTAATATAAACTAACATTCACTCTTACTGTACAAGTCTTAAAAACAAGCGAAACATTTTAAAAACGACATAAACATCTCAGCATGTTTTTAATCTGCTTTGTTTTGTAGCATGTAGGATTCCAAACAAAATAACTCGATTTAAAATGACTTACCCTTTTTAAAATTGAAAGGTTACACCCTCCTAGTTGTTTTAAATTTTGTAAAGCAAAACGTTTTTTAGAGGCCGTTTCCCACGTTCCCTTTTTAATTTTTAGGTTGTTAAACATTTAATTTCACCTACTAAATGAAAGCCTCATTTTAGAGACCGATTCAGTAATAAATCCTGCTTCAGTTAATCCAGATTTAATACAACAAGTTATCAGCAGCAATCACTTTATGGTGCAGTTTACATTTAATTTGGTTTAT
The DNA here is from genome assembly GCA_034780255.1 of Parotocinclus maculicauda. NCBI lineage: Eukaryota > Metazoa > Chordata > Actinopteri > Siluriformes > Loricariidae > Parotocinclus > Parotocinclus maculicauda. The sequence continues at coordinate 4,924 of JAUZSU010123948.1, read as the reverse complement.
TCTTAAAAAAAATAAAAAAATATTAAAGATGGAACAGCATCATGGCACCTGTATGTTTAATAATAAAAATATTTCTAATGTCATACAATTGTTACTTAAAGTAAATAAGGCAAAGCTTACCTCTACCATTTTAATAATTTTACCCTCTTGTTAAATTTGATTATAATAAAAATCCAACTCTATTATCTTTGTTTCTTCTTCTCAGTCAACTCAAAATCTCAAAGGCTTCCCTAATATACCCCCCACCCCCACCCCCCACCCCCTAGTTATAATGGTAGTGCCACGCTTGTGTACAGGACATTGAAATAAATAAATAAATAAATGAATAATGATCTGCATGTGGTTACAGGTTTGGTTCCAGAACAGAAGAGCGAAGGAGAAGAGGTTAAAGAAGGACGCAGGAAGGCAGAGATGGGGGCAGTATTTTAGGAACATGAAGAGGTCCAGAGGAAGCTCCAAATCAGATAAGGACAGCATCCAGGAGGAGGGAATGGACAGTGATGCTGAGGTCTCCTTCACAGGTACCAGTCCTACACTTATTGATCCGATATGAGAATCAATCGATCCCACCCGATCAGAATCGAATCTGTTCTTTCTGTTGTTCTCCAGACGAGACCCCCATGTCCGACCTGAGCCACTCGAACGGGATCTACAGCAATTTGAGCGATGGTTCCCCAGCACTGGGTCGTCAGGGTGGAGCTCACGCCCCCTTCAGCCTGGATCACGGATCCGTCCTGACCTCCCAGGACCAGTACCACGACATCCGGGCCAGCAGCCCGTACAGCCTCGCCCAGTCCCCAGCCTCCCTCCAGGCCATGCCCCGGGGGCAGCCCCTCATCTCCAGCCTGGTGTACTCTGACTCAGTGCCCATGGTGGGTCAGGGAGGGCACGGCATGATGCCGTCCGGCCCCAACGGCCCCAGCTCGGACCTGTCGACGGGCAGCAGCGGAGGGTATCCCGAATTCCCTGCCAGTCCCGCGTCCTGGCTGGATGAAGTCGATCATAGCCAGTTCTGATCGGGGATCATAAGGAAATGTTACTTCTGAGAACTTTTTAAACTCATCATGATCATCTGCATGGACTGTAGAGACAGAGCTGAGATCCTCAAAACGTCCCCAAACAGGACCCTCACCTCCACTGGTACTAAAGGACGTCTTTATCTCCCGTGGCAGTGATTTGTGTCAAAAAGAAACAGAACTAATTTCCCGAGACGCCTGAAAGCGATGTTTTTAGACACGTCCCAACACAAACACAAGCGTGTGGCGTTTCTGAAGAACCCGATCGTTCTTCGTTTCTCCTCCCGGTGTCTAAATGTAACCACCAGTTTTTAGGTCGTTGCCAAACGTGTGTATTGAGTGTGTCCCGGCTCAGCGTTGTGGATTCTTTATTTTTATACAGCCTCCTCGGACGCCACCCAGACTTTGGTACAGGGGATCGACCCGCTGTAATCCCGGACCCTCCTTCTGTTCCCTTTATGCATTCATGTATTTTTGGATGTGACTCGTTAGTTCGACTCCGAATCCCCCAAACTGCTCTAAGTGTTTATGTGAAAGATGTTTTATGTCTTATTTATTCTCTCTGATAATTACGATAATTAAAGTGACACAGGTCTTTAATAAATTTGTCATTGAAATCCAGCATGGCCTCCATTTGATCTTTATACAGCACTTCTTAGTAATAAAAACAAAACCTTTTAAACAGACCGAGCTCAGCTAATACTCACAAATAATAACAACTCATTACAGCAATAGAGTTAAGTTATTTAGGACATGTTTAATAAGAACTGAATTCACTTCAGGGTATCAATGAAATAAACGCTCTAAATTGTTCCTTTTTTTGGAAAAACGTGTCCTTAAAAGTCATTCTAAGATTATTTCTTTATTTAAACACCAGCTTTAGTTATTTATAAGCATCAAATCACTACAAAGTGTGCCCATTAAGAAGGGGTGGCACCCTGGCACAGCAGGGTTAGGGTTCCTGGGTGTGATCCTTATCTCATTGAACTGGGTTACTGGGATGGTAGTGGAACCAGTGATGGTCTGATGTTTCTGTCACATTCTTTCTAGGAAAAATAATAAAAGCTGCAAATACTTACAAAAAAAGAACCTTTTATAGAGAAGTTCACATGGCAGCAGCATCGTTTTGTTTTTAATCCCAGTTCTGTCCGAATCTTCTCATTAATTTTCACTACTCCCAGTATATTCATTTATTTTTAAATTATAACAAAGTTTTTATACATTTTTATACATACATTTTTTTTTACAATTTTTAAATATCGGCCTCCTGAGAGCAGATCATGATGCTGATCATTTACAAAAAAAGGGCATTCATCAATCTTTTTATAAGTGGAACCTCTGGAGACTTCGGTTGGGCTTTTTTAAAAAACAAATATATAAAAAAAAGATGGCAAGAATTTGTTGATCAGACCTAATCAGGACCTAAAAATAAAAATAAAAGTCAGACTAAGCTGATACGTGACTTACATCCTGATCATTAAGGATAATAATTAAAAAACCTTGTTATTATTATAAGTCCATAACTGCTTTATCATTATAGACTGTAAGAAAATAAACACAGTCTTAAAGAAATGTGGAATTACTCTAAAGCATCTGGAGATGGTAGTGGAGAGAAGAGTGCTACACAAACTGCTCACAATAATGAACAACACAACACAACACAACAGTAACACATTGTATTTTACAGACAGAGGAGTGTGTGCAGTAATAAGGACTGATCCAGAAAGTCATTTCTATTTACAGAAATAACTCTTAATAACTAACATAAATAGAAACTCCACTATATAAATATATATATATATATATATATATATACTTGTGACCATTTTGCTTGTGTTTAGATGATTTGTGTTACTTATCGCAGCGTCCGTTTTCGGTCTGAGTCTAAGTATGCCAGTCGTGGGCATCCTGGCACGGTACCAAGGCTGGATCAGGAGTTCAGGAGTTCTTTAGTACAGAAATTGGAAACAGACGACGGTGCCACATGCAGATTTAGAGATAAGCAGCAGAGCGTGTTTACCCAAACGCCCCGGCACGGTGGAAATCTCCAATCCATTAGCAAGCCGGGATCAGGTGCCCCTGTTAAATATCCACATTTGTTTACTTATTCAAAGTCAGCTTCAATTATCTAAATTAAACCCTTTCTCTCTCTGATCTTTATAGTAGCAGACAGTGGGAGTATGATTTTATTTTGTGCCTAGGATTGTAGAAGTAATATTAGGTAGTATTAGTAATGATTATAGTAATGATACTAATAATGATGTCATGTGATAACAGTATTAACTAATATAGTTATAGCTGTAATGCTAATAATAGTAATGGTTTGTTAGTTTATTTCATTTATTTAGCAGAGTTACACATTAACATATAAATATTCATACTACAATAGTAATGGTTATTAGTGGTATAAATCCTAATACTACTAATGGTTATAGGAGTAATGTTTATAGTGGTAAAATAATAGTACTCTTATTCTTAGTAATGGTTATAATGGTAAGAGTTAAAATGTTAAGGGTTATTCAATTCAATTTAAATTTATTTCTATAGCGTTTTTTATAACGGAGCATCGTCTCAAAGCAGTGGCAAGGAAAAACTCCCTGAATGTAAATGGAAGAAACCTTGGGAGGAACCAAGACTCAAAAAGGGATAAAAGTTTATTATAATAATTGTAATAGTAAGATTAAGTAAATAATATAATTTGAATCAATAATCAAATTCAAATGAGTAAAAAAATAAATAAACTAAATTATGAAACAAAATAGATAAAATCAGTTCTCAGTGGGAGGTCCTTGGAGGTACATCGTCTCCTAATAACTAAATAACTGAGGGAGTTCCTGTACTCTGGTGGAACTGGTAATTGTTAATGGAGACCAGTATAGGTGATGCTGAGGTGGAGGAACATCTAAGTGTGGGTACTGGAACTGGTACCAGAACATCAGCTCTGAGAGAAAAGCGAAAATGTAGTTACTTATGAATTAGGAGCACAGAGTCTGTAATCAATCACTGATACCATGTGCATCATGAAACTCCGGCAGCACTGCTATAGCATCATAGCTAAAGGAAAAGAACCAGAAGGTAACACAGTTAAGAGGCAAGAGCCGACCCGAGCCATGTGTCCCGGTCTAAATCTAACTAAGAGTCTGAGTAAATAAGAATGGTTTTATCCTAGACTCTCTAACTAAAGTGGGAAGTTTATTTCATAGCTGGGAGAAAGCTTATTAGATGCCCTTTCTTATAGCTAACGCTAAATCAACAAATCTATTCCTACTTTTAAGCTAAATAAAATTCAAATACCATTTGGCAACCTTATGATATATCCTAGATTTTCTCTACTTAAAAAGAAACATTATACCCTGGCTTATTTAATACGACTGAAAGCAGATTCAATTCGATGATAAACAGAAGTATTAACATTTAACACTGAATTTGATCTAAGACGGTTCTGAGGTTATGATCTGCTGAAGTTTTATGCACGCAAAAATATGACATTTGCAAATAACCCAACAATTCAAATAAACAGATCAATTCTATCCTTTGGTTCTGAATGAATTTTAGTTATTGTTATATAAAGGCGGCACGTTTTGTTGTGGACCTACGTTTTTAGCGGCGGGTATTATCAGTATTAAAACAAATTTATTATGAAATGCAGGGATTCTTTTGATTATTTAACCATAACCAATGTTGTTTTATCAAATAACATCACGTCTGCGATTATCTACGGCACTTGCCCACAGGTTCGACGCACTCTCGCTATCGTTTGTATCACTGACTCGTTTATACAGACCGAACCGTTCACCTTGGTCACTTTAACATTTAAATTAACATTTACGACATTTAGCAGACGCCCTTATCCAGAGCGACTTACAACTTATACAGTCTTACAATCCAAGCAATTGTGGGTTAAGGGC
>JAUZSU010123938.1:0-17734 GCA_034780255.1 Parotocinclus maculicauda | reverse complement strand
GTGGGAATTTTTACCCATTCATTCAGAAGAGCGTTTGGAAGGTCATACACTGATGTTGGATAGGAGAATCTGTTATGAGGGTCAACTATTTATAGAAGTTACTTAAAAGGCTCAGATTCTTTTGATGTCTTGAGTATGATATCCTTTAGCCAGGTAAAATGTCACAGCAGGAGTGTTGTTTAGTGGCTGTTGCACCTACATGAGCTCTGAGTGCTCTCTGGATTTTGGTGTACTCTTTGAGGGCTAAACAGGCCCATTGGGTTTCTGTATACATGCCAATTTTGTTTTGTTACGAACTGTTGTTTTTTTCATGTCTATTGTGTAATAATGCGTTTATCAGGACAGTCAAGATTTCTGTTGAGGCAGATCATGGAGATGTTTATGACTATGGACATGTCTAAAATGATCACCCTTACATCCAAACCATTGTTAGGTCAGCATTTCAAGTTCCAGCTTTGCCAAACTGCCACCGTGGGCCAACAAGAAAAGCCCTTAACCCTTGGTTGCTCAGATTGTACTTTGTAATACTCTGTTATTAGTCACTCTAGATACTCTAGATACAGGTTCAAATTCAAATTTATTTCAAATTCATTTATAGAGTGCTTTTTACAATGAAGCTTTGTCTCAAAGCAGCTTTGCAATCTTATATTATCTTAAAAGGCCAGTCCCAAATTGAGCAAGCCTAGAGTGATAGTGGAAAGGTAAAACTCCCTGAATGTAGAAGGAAGAAACCTCGGGAGCACCAAGACAGGTGTCTGCTAAATGCTGTAGGTGTAATTGTAAATCGTATCTAGTCATTATAAGAGGCCATGGAAACCAGAAACAGTTTTTAGAAGAGAGAATTGATGAGCAGGGGCTAAATACCATTGCATTGAATGTGATATCAGGTTTGCAAATCTCACACAAGTTAAATGTTGCGAGTTACAAGTTTCAGTTCCTTTCTTCCAGACTGGGGTTGCATTTTTAAAATTCCAAGTACAATGGAAAGTATACTTTCTGCTATTGTCATTGGGTGGTCCTTATGTCTTGCTTGAGGGTGGAGGGTTTTTGTGTCAGGTTGTTACTGGGGGTTTGGTCACATCTAGGTTACAGTGACTCACTCAGATATAAAAACAGTCTGTGTGTCTCTAGTAATGTTATGGGATGCCTTGAAAGCAGTGGTAAGGGGAAGGATTATTAGTGTTTCCTCCCACCTTAAAAAAGTAAACCAACAAAAACTCCAGCATTTGGAGCAAAACAGTCAGTGTAAAAAGCATTATATTTACAGCATTTAACAGATTCCGTTATCCAGATAGACTTCGAGCTGTGTTACAACATACAATCCAAAGCTTTTACGTTGTGTCTTCAGGTTTTACAATTTTCATTTAGTCATTTACTGTAACCAACTGCTTTGATCCAGAGAAACTGATTCAATCTTGCAATGTGTAATTCAAGCAGTTGCTAACCTGCAATTGCTAAAGTGCTTTGCTGAAGCCCCCAATAGTGCCAGATCATCCACTACTTTGAAATGCTGCATCACGACAGTGCAGTAAACTGCATAAACATATGAAGGTAAAATACCTTAAAATGGTTTTACGCAATAAAGCTGTACTTAAGAGTTTGTTGTTTTTAACACTATATTGGGTTATTCTTGTTATCTAGGCCATTTGACATTTACGTTATTTATGTGGGATATTACACCTACATCATGCAGCTAATGAACAGTGAAGGTGCTGAGTATGCTCTGTAAACGTTTATGAACACCTATTCGAACCTTAGACCTGTTCAACTTTGGCATTTCCACATCCACGTAGCATTGTGACTGAATTAAAAGTCTTAAATTACTTTTAAAGTGTCGCCTTGTAATTTTACAAGCACTTTGTTTTCATCAGCTTTATTGTTTCTCGCCAAGTGCATAGGACATCCTGTTTCTTCACAAGGGGGTTAAATCCTTATTATTTCCAAACAATGGAGATTTGAAGTGTTTGAAATGCTGGTTCATGCTTTCGCAGCTGGAGGTCTGTAGTCCCCAGGAGTTGCAGCATAAACAATACAAACATTAAATCTGACACTGTCCAACATATCCCATGGTCTCCTACTGTTTCTATAATGGCTTTTATGCAATTGTGAAGTAATTCAGCCTTTGGCAGATCCCTAAAACAGATTATTATATTTTTGTTTTTTATTAAAACAATAGTTGGATATCTTAAGATTAGGGCAAATCAAATATGTAGAGAGATGGAGAACTTGGCAGGCTCTGAAATCCAAATGTCAGTGCACTTTCAATGATGCATGTCAACAGGTTAGATAGACTGCTCACAAAAATGAGGGGATATTTCATAATGAAATATCCATTAATTTAACATTAAAGTAAGCAGTGTATATAGGACAAATCAATAGAAAATGTAATCATATAAACAACACTGTTTATATGGCTAATGTACTTTATGGAATAAGGCCAAAACTATTATAACTACAAAACTATTTACAGGCAACCCATTCATACCAGCAAGTTATCACTCCTTTATTCACATTAATCAGAGCAGAAGCCCACATGTAGTTCATTGTGTATTTGTGGCCTGAAGTTCTTGTAGGCACAGTTCAGTTACAAATTCCCATTTTTATATCAGTTTCAATAACTCCATAACTCCATAAAGTCGCGAGTAGCAGTGATAATAGACATCGTTCATCGATATTGTGATGTTACAAAATATATTTGCGACTTGGTAATAAGTTGTAATGAGTGAACAAACTATAGAAATCACAAAAAAATTTCTGACCATAACTTCTTATATGGAACGTTTTCTTTCACCAAAGTTGCACCATGTGTGGACTTTTTGGCATGCTCTTTGAAATGCTTCTTTTTAAGTTGGTTTCCACCAACTTGGTTGTGCCATTTTATCTTTGCTTTTATCTTATCTTTTGAAAAAAAACTAAATTGTTTCCACCATGTATACTGCATAAAATAAAAGTGTTTGTTTTAACTTCAGATGAACATTTTTACTCCCCAGTAACCCACTCTGGGCTACTATTAGTTTAAACTTGTGTCTGTCAGTACCCTTTGTTGAAACATGTTAGGATGCCAAATCAGCACTTTCAGTGCAAGGAATCAAATATGTTTAATAAGAGAGTTGTCGCAACCTTTCTTAAGGCAAATTCTGGAGGCATTTTAATCGTTGAACATCTATTATATTGCCCACCGCTAGTGGGTATTATGTTATTTCCTGGATAACCATCCTTTTTTTTGCACTAAACCCACTTTTCTGTCCTCTGACTGTCGAACTCATTTAAGTATTCATATGTAGCATTTGTCAAAATCCAGACACTTACAATTGTGGTTAGATAAAAGACTCCTTCCAGATCGTTTGTTGGCAGGATGGGGGTGTCAATATAGTTATGGAGGGGTGTTATAGCTAAGGAGACGATCTCACCATTACCCAATCTCAGAATCTGTAATCAGGTGCCATGTCTATGCCAACAAACTTGATCCTTGTAGAAATATTGGCTTTCTAACCATCCTCACCAGGCCTATAACCATACACTCCAGTTCACTTCCTGTCAGGTGATATACTGGGAACAAACATTTTAATTATTGCCATGACAGTGGATATGCATATTTTCATGTTTAAAGCCTTGTTTTCATCAGCTTTTAATCCACCGATACCATGGAAGCTAGTAATTCTGGAGCTAACTGTAGTGTCTGTCTGAGTTTAACAACTCAAGTCTTTTTGAGGTATGCGTGTAATGCTAAACTGTTAGCTGTGCTCTTTATTACATGGTAGCACGATATGGCCTGACAGAACTAAACTGAATAAGCCAAGTTCATACACCAAACATGTTTTGTGTAATTTTGCATTAGGAAAAAAGCATTGTGTATATTTGATTTTTGACCAAACTAAGCAAACTGTCAAGTTTCAGTGAGTCTAGTGTTGTTAAGGCTTAGTTTACTTTAGCTTTTTTCTTTCTCCTCATCTTTCCTCTCACATTCTCTCGCTTTTCGCCCTGTCTCAGAAGCATGAAGTAAAGCTATATCAGTCTCTTTGTGTTTGTCTTGTCTTGCGGAACAAGAGAATCCCATTTGCAGGGAGGAAGCCTCCCTTTCGATGATAGACAGGGGCATTCCCTACATGTTTGTATGCTCAGCTTGAAATTCCTCATTACGGAATTACAGAATTAGCGTCATGTATGAGCTCATTAGAAGTCTGCAGCTTTGTCAGATTTTGGCAGCACAATATGAGCCTTTGAGCTTAGATGGATTCTTGTAATTCTTGTACAGGTGGCCAGATCAGTAAAGAATTTAAACACATACTGTGTGCATACAGGGATTACTGTGACTGACTGAAGGACTGACCCTTTAACATCAAAAAGCGTTAAAAAAAACGTTTGAAATATTTTGAGAAGATTAGTGTGGTATCAATGGGCCATTATATGTGCCCTGCACGCTGCTGCAACAAGAGCCACTGGAAACGTGATTTTGCACGCTTGCATGACTGTGTGTGGTGTTTGTGCGGTCTCCTTTCATGCATATTTGCAGCCAGTGTTTCAGCACTGCGTAGGCACAGGTCAGAGAGATATTCCTATCTCCACATATAAATCTTTCTCTTGTTACATGATGTCACCCTGTTCCTCGAACATCTAAACCCAGCGCTAAAGGACGCAGATGTTCAGCCTGTGCACCATGTTGACTTGACTCGACACATAGAGTTAAGGGCATGTTGCTTCCTGACTTCCCCCTTTCCTTCCTACAGCCCGTATCTACAACAAAGCAGCTGATCGTGTGAAGTTTAATTGTAGGCCTTTAGTTTTTTTCCATATCTGCATCAATAGCTCCTGTTACACTTTGTCTTTGTCGTTAACAAGAAAATCTCTAGTGAAAGTCCTGTTGTCGGGTGTGTTTTAGATGCAGGTGGTTCCTTCTGTTGCAATCACTGATGACTCACACAGAGTACCTCAGAAGATTTGAAGCCTGGAGCATCATTGTACGAAGCTGCTTTTTCTGAGGCTGTATTAATATCAAAGCTATGGATATAATGATCGGTTATCAGCCATTCGACACCTTCATGAAACTGGTTCAGTGATTATGAATCATAAACAGTAGTGCTTATACGTGCCTCCTGTACAATCTATTCAGTATCACCGCAAATAAAAACTCACCATGATTTGAAAAAAGCTAACATTAAGCACTTAATAATCCGATAACTGAAGAAAATCAAAATTTCTCAATAATAAACAAGTTTTCATGCAATTGAGTAATCAGATCATGGAAAATCAACTCAGGCAATAATTAGTTTTCTACTTTGCAACCAGTCAGTAATGTCACAGGAAAGAATTATGTTGACCTTAATATTAAATAAGCTAATTCGTAAATTTCTTTCTTTTCGTAAAGAAGGTGAAACGAACTACCCCTTAATGGTCGAACAGCAGAGTCTCTGGCTATCTAGAGACATTCATTCCATACTTATCTCAACTACCCCCTACTCACACCCCTCTTTCTCTATCTGTAAAAAAACAAACAAAAAACAGTTTCATAAGTGTATTCTTGTTTAGATTCCTGATTATTAGAGATTATGTTACAGATGTCTTAAAGCACTTTTGTAAGTTGCTCTGGATAAGGGCGTCTGTTAAATACTGTAAATATAAATGTAAATGTTTCATTGTCTCCACAAAATGTTTGGTAGTTGATTCACTGCCTTTAATTTCATGGCGAGTTTAATTTCGGAGCTGTCAGATCCTTGCAGATATATAACATTAATAACCCAAATAAAGTAAAATCTTTTGAAATATCCAGACCTGGCAACCATAATGAATAGACTTGATCACATATGCAGACTGAGAAAACCAACTGAAATATGGTAACTGGTATAAATATTATGAGAAATATGTTACTACAGATTACTGCTATCTAACTTTGATTGGATTATTAATTACATGTTAACTCACTCAGTGTCTCATGTAAATGTTTGAGCACTATTGTCAAAAGAAATTTATTGTTGATTTTTTAACATTAAAGGAAGCAAAATTAAATGTAAAGTTTCTGTAAGGCTTAACTAATCATTAAAGATTAAATGAGTCTTCTCTACTGCATGTCTACTGTATGAGTGTGCATGTCTAGCAAATGCGTCTTGAAGAAACCTAATGACTAAATAACAGAAGGTTCAGGCTTCAAATCCCGCCTCTGCCAAGCTGCCACAGTTGGGTCCTTAAGCAAAATCCTTAACCCACCATTGCTTGGATTGTAAGACTGTATCAATTGTGAGTCGCTCTGGATAAGGGCGTCTGCTAAATGCTGGAAATGTAAATATATGCAGACCCGATTCCCTGTGGCTGAGGGAGGATGGGCAGTGGGGATCAACTCCCCGCACTGCAATAGCAATCCCTAGCCACCCGGCAAGGGACTGGCATTCTACCTGCGCATGCATACATCTACGCCTCATGAAAAGTGGAAAAGCAGGTTTAAAAATGGTGCGGGGTTAAATAGCAGTAAACTAATTTTGCAGACCTGGCTATCATATTTGGCACATATCTTTACAGGTCTTTACATATCTGAAGACTTCAAGGTATGAGCTATTATAGAGTAAATTTTATCCATATAAGTCATTTTAGCTTTAACATGATTTAATAATATATTATTTATATAATACATAAAACGTCTTAAATGAGCATAAAGATATTAATAATAAATACTGATTTTAGGAAGACATATTTTGATCAGTGGACACATCACAGTAAAATGACACTCAGGATAACCATTTTATGCTCCCTATTTTGTGGGAACAGTTTGGGGATGGCCCTTTTCCCAACGTAAAGTCCATAAAGTCATGGGTGAGCTAGTTTGGTGTAGAAGAGTCCTGACCTCAACCTGACACAAAACCTTTGGGATGATTTAGAGCAGAGACTGAGAGCCCTCATCCTACCTCTGTTAAAGCAGATCATTTAATCGTTATATCGCTGACTCTTAATTACAGCCATGTAAAATCCATATACAAAAACTGTCCAACAATAAATCATCATATACAGCTTACACACTTTCAAACTTCTGCCCTGCAACAGCTGCTCTGACCAAAAACAAGACCAAGAGATAAAACATGCAAAAAGCCTGCCCTTAATTAAAATGCTCAAAGCTCTATATTGTTTCTGGAAACATCAGCAGCACACAACAAATATTCAAAACCTTGAGCATCCATAAAGAAACCTAGGGTCAGTACATGCATTTAAAGCACAGTGCTATGAAATTGTGGAGCAGTGATAATGAAACACATGATGAATCACACTTCACCATCTGGCAGTCTGACATACATTTGGTAGATGCTGGGATAACTCTGGTTGCAGAAACTGTCAGCTGTGTAAGGAGTGTTGACTATAAAGGAGGTTGGAGAGATAAATAGTACAGGGCATTCTTGACAGTTTGGGCCAAGCGCTTATCTGTATTGAAAACAAATCTTCATGCTAAAAAATAAAACACAAAGACTAAAGACTTTGGATTACTGGATTACTAGCATTGTGACAACATGTCCTGTTTTAACATGCAATAACCCTGTATAACTATAAGCTCATAATGTAATGCTATTTTTAGTTTGCTGTAGAAGAACTTTACTGGCTGACAAGGAGCCCTGACCTCAACCCCATCCAAGACAGTTGGAAATTTTAGTTGAAAATGCATGATTCATGCTTTTTCATGCTTAATTAAAACTCCACAGACTCCCCAGTCCTCATTCTCAAGACACTTGTATTTTCATGACTTTTATGAATTCTCTTCACAATGTTCATAGAACTTACAGTACTATTCAAAAGGATTTGGTATATATTTTTCAATTTATATTCAGGTTTTTTGCATTTTTTGGCAGTTTTTGCCTTTTTCTTCCCTGTTTCTATACATATATTGTTAGACCATGTTACCCGATCTGTAACAGGCAGGACTTCCTAGGAACTAAACCAAAATTTGAACCAACAAGTTTTCATGGGGACGGTTCAACATTGGCCACGACTGTACAAAATCAAGCACCTAGGCATGCAGACTGCTCCTGCAAACATGTGTGAAAGAATGGCTCGCTGTGCAACAAGTCCAGTCACAAAATGTCCTCGCTATTAAATATTCCACAGTCAACTGTCAGTGGTATTATATATTAATGTGGAAGCAATTGGGAACAACAGCATATATTATGCTGAGCCATAAATTGTAGGCCACATGGACTATAATTAGCAGTAAAACCTCGTGGTTTAAACCTCCAGCAGCAATGTCTGATGTCTGATTGTCTGATGCTGGTGTCTGATCCACCTAACAAGACCATAAACAAGCAATAAGCACACACTTGCTCCTAAGCTAATATACACAGAATGCTACTCTAAACACAAAGACAGTCGTACTACGACCCCAAAGTGATCCTCTCCACACTGTTAAACACCCCAGATACACACAACAGAAACACAAGCAATTCTAAACAAAAAATCTAAGCCCCTTAAATGCTAGCACACTACTGAGTGGTGTGTATATACATATGTGTGTATACACAGCTTCTACACAAAAACTCTCACAGTTACTGTACATTCAAATTAATGAATTGGATCTAATTGTGAAGGGCACTGTCACATGGAAGTAGTAATGCTCTAGAACATGCCACATACTCAGTACCTGTGTACTGATATAAATAAGACTTGAAAATCCCCAGAATACAGGCAAAACCAGAACAGGACACAGTACCAAGACTACTCACCAAGTGCACATTATGACTGTCAGTACAAAACATAGCAATTTTCAGATGACACAGTGGCTCAGTATAAAGTTGTTGCTGATAATCCTGAGTATTCATGCTGAACTAATTATGTAATATGGTATAATACAAAACGGGGCATTAAATGGGTTAATCGTTCATTTAATCCCCATGGCGCTTCATGTTCAGACACTATTCCCATCATGAATCAGTTTTCTTACAGAAAGGTGAGATATTCTAGTGGAGGTGACAGACAGCTGAGCTGCACATTGATTGCAATCTCAGCAGGACGTGGTTGCTCGGTCAAAAATGTGAGCTCAGATCTAATGAAGAACATCCGTCCTATTTAATCCCTAATTACTTAGAGAGATGAATTAAAATGGGGAATGCATGACTTGAATAACAGAAACCAATAGCCCATAAGATCACAGATCTTATCGGTCACATGAGCAGGAAACATATGTTCAGGAATGTGGATCTAAGGGTGAGGAGTATAAAGGGATTACTTACTGTCTTGACCTGCTGTGCTTGAAAGCTGTATATTGACTAAGCAGCTACTCACCTTCCAATGGAGTTAGGCAGTGAGGTGAGCTGGTTGTCATCGACTTTTAAGGTCGTCAACTTTTTCAACATTCCTATGAAAGACCATCAAAATGATAATTATTACATTACTGCATTTAAGCACTAATGTCTAAAGCAGAAAGGATGCTAATATCTCAGGGATAGATGTAGGCATATTTGAGACAACATGCATAGCAGTGGGGGCCCAAAAAAATTATCAGTTTTTTTTTTACATTACACACCTCATAACCACACATAAAATCACAAATAATGATCTGTCTCTGTAAAACTCACTCCCTGTGTAGATGACATGGACAAGGAAAACTTGGCTTCCTGAAACTTTCATTTCAACAACACATTTGGAACGTTTTAATCTTCAGAGTCTCCATCTTATCGGCCCAAAGTGCAGTTGTTATATAAAACTTATCTGAGGTGATACATTACCTATTTGCCTGAGGTTAGATGTTGAATAAGTTACCTGTCTGTGATGAGCAACACCCTGGAATCAATACTGGGATGTGGGAAATGCATTTGAGACTAGCCCCGACTCTGTAATGGACTGAGTGCTCAATAAATATTGGCCAATTACAAAAGGCTGGGTCTCCTTGCAGTTCCTCTCAGATGAGTTCTAAGATACAACAGTCCCCAAGGTATAGCAATGGAAATCCACAGCACATAAAAGTGTCTTATGACGTTTGATTTCATTCTAACTTCAGGTGTGCGCCACTCACTTACTATAATTAAACATAGCTGGAAGACCAAATATGCACTAGGATGTATTAACTATGTATGTAACTATATTAAAGAAATCCCCTAGTTTTTGTGATCAGTGTAAATATGGCAGTTACCATGATAGTCAATAATGTGGCATTAGGTGGACAGACTTACACTAATGCTATACCCGTCAGCAATACATCCAGTTTTAACGTAAGTAAGAAGAATCCTGTTAAATGTGTCCATATTCATGAAGATTTTATATATATTACTGTTTGGTTTTGTTTGTTTAATTTAAGGTTGTGTTCTAACTGCATATGGAAACTTAGTACATTTAGTTTGTTGTCTTTCATTAGTCATATCAATTAAAGTGCTTCATAAACATGCATATAAAGTATTTTGGAAAAAAAATCACCTATCGTATCAGGCAATTGCTGCAGCATGTTGGACGAGAGCAGGAGATCCTCTAGTAACTCGCACCCAGAGATGTCTGCATCCAGACTCTCGATCCTGTTCTTGGCCATGTCCAAATAGCGCAGCTGCCTTAGTTTCCCTATAGACTTCAACAATAGACCAAGGAGCAGTTTAAACATAGTGCAGCATGATAACACTGTCTATTTAGTAGAGATACACTGATCCATTATTCAGTATCATTGGCACAGACACTAACCTTTTTAGAATATCTGTCAAATGTGACTAAAAGTTTAACAACTGAGTTGTACACACTATTAATTTCAACCCCTTTAAATGTTTTGTACTTTAAAACTAAACACAAACAAACCTTATGATGGCATAAGACTTTAGCACAGCACTGTTTGTGAGATCGACTGTGTCCCAAACTGAGTGGGTGTGCAACAAAGTAAACTGAATTAAGTCAAGTCAAGTCAAATTTATTTATATAGCGCTTTTTACAACGGAGCATTGTCCCAAAGCAGCTTTACAATCTTATATTATCTTAAAAGGCCAATCCCAAATTGAGCAATCCTAGGGCGACAGTGGCAAGAAACCTTGAAGAAACCTTGGTAGGACCAAGACTCAATAAGGGACCCGTCCTCTATGGGTGGCCTAGATGTTAATTAGCTAAATACTTAAAAGTATATTAATAGTAATAGTAAAATTAAGTAAATATTAACATTTTAACCAAAAATTATATTTAAATTAGTAATAAAAAAGATTTTAAAATCAGCCCTCAGTGGGAGGTCCTTAGAGGCACATCACTCTGGTGGTACTGGGTTCTGTTGATGATGATTCATTAAACAAAATTTAAATAGAAGAAAAAAAGTAAACAAGTGTCATTTCCGGACTATGTACAGGCCAATTCATTTTTAATCGGAATAGGTTATAGAATTATCAATGCCTCCCTATTATTTAGCGCTTACAAGTCATTAGAGCATGTCAGTTACTGCACGGCACAATTAAGACTTGGTAGAAACAAAACAGGGTTCATGTTGTCACCTAACATTTGGGCATGTTTGTGCTGTGCTGTGCACTTACCCCTGGTATTGTCTGTAATGAATTGTTGTCCAGCCACAACTCTTTTAGGTTATGGATCTGTTCCAGAACTTCTGGCTGAAATTCCAAAAAGAACACAAGATTATTAAAAAAAAGTTTATATGAACAACATGAAAAACAATAATAGAGCTTTCTTTAGAATCACAGGCATGCATCACTTTATGTCCACTTGCATATTTAGTTGATTTGAACAAATAATTGTTTCAAATGAATAATATAGCTTTTACTTTTAATTGCATCTATATAACATTTGTATGGTCACAACAAAAAGATCAAAATATTTCCTTGTTATGCACACTAGAATCCCACATAGAGTAAAATGTGGATATAATTAATAAAATGATATTATAAAATGATATAATTATACCAACTTTACGTTCTCTCAACTCAAAAATCAAAAGTCAAACTCAAATGTAATTATGTAGCGCTTTTTACAATGGTTCATTGTCTTAAAGCATCTTTACAATATTATATTATCTTAAAAGGCCAATCCAAAATTGAGCAAGCCTAGGCCGACAGTGGAAAGGAAAAACTCCCTGAATACAAAAGGAAGAAACCTTGGGAGGACAAAATCTCAAAAAGGGACCCATCCTCATTTTAATGTTAATTTAAATAATTTAGTAAAATTAAGTATATAATACAAATTAAATGAATAATGAAATTTAAATTAGTAATGAAATTGTAATTAAATAACGAAAAAGATTAAAGATGAGTTCTCAGCATTAAGTTATTGGAGGCACATAATCTCTTTATAATTTAATAATATAATACTCAATACTGTATATCGTCCTTACATACTATATGTTATATTATATTATATTATTAGATTTTTTGAATGCTTGCGTAGCCAAGATACCGCACACATACAGTACTGATGTTATGTCCCTTCCTCAGCTGGAGCTGAAACACCTGTCCTGCAATCCACACATGCTTTAGCAGCAGAACTCCGATCCAACCATTGTCTGCAGTTGAATATATGAAGTACCAAGCCAGCCGGACAGCTTACATTAACGCGCTATGATGATGACTCATCTGGCTACATACTTGTCCATCTCTGTGCATGCTGGATTATTTCTCTGTGCAAATAAACATTACAATGACATTTTCTGTGTTTCTCTCCCTACACAGTGCATCTCCTTGATCGCTGGTTCATCTCTCTGCATGTTGGGTCATTTCTCTGCATGCTTCTTCATCTCTATATATGTTGATCATCCTGACACAACACCCATCGTTCTAGTTTGTGCTTTATAAAACTTTCTGCACGAGAGTACTATCAGCTAAGGTACCTATCCAGATAATATACTGCCTACAAAAATTTGGGTATATTTCATGTAAATATCCCCTTATTTTTGTGAGTAGTGTATATCAGACGTGTGTGTATATATATTTATATCCATGAAGATTATGATTAATTCAAACCATGAGTCATGGTCTATAACCAGTTCCTCCGGTTATGCTTGTGTGAGAACTTGAGAGCAGGACACTACATTCACACCGGTCTGATTCTTACAGATTAAAGCTGGACTGGCTGCATTCCCGAAAACCTTGGGAAACCTATTTTATTTTCCGACATAGAGAATAAAACGTACTGGCTATGGCTTATGAAAGCTCAGCCGGTAAGTATGTGTATATTTCTTCTATTCGTGATGAATATGAGATTAAGTTGTAAGTAAAGGTGAATATTTTCCTTTATACAGATTACCAGATTGGAGTTGCTCTGATCCTTAGGTAAGGTTTGCGCCTTTTTGTTTGTTTCATTTCTACTTTAAAGCAGTCTGTTTCTTTTCTTTTTTTTGTTATTGTTATTAACGAACGAATAATGATCAGATAAACAGTAAACGGCGAAAGGTCTCCGCTTCTGCATTGTCTAAACCGAAAGTGAAAATAAAACAGTCGCTTCCGCACGAATAGTGAAATTGATCGTTCAGCCACCGCGATACGAAAGGAGATGTACTTTCACCTGTTATTGATCTCATTGTCTAGAACACTTTGGGAACAATCTTTATGTCCAATCCATTGTAAGGATAAATAAGGACGTTCTGCCAAAATGGACAGTACACAATTTCGATGCTTGATGACTTTTAAGGTGACCCCAAGTCATGTGTAAATTTAATTAAGGTAATCATTTACGGGACACATTTTTTTTGGGTGGTAATTCTAGAACAAGCTTGCAATTTCTTAGAACAAACTTGGAATATTTCGAGAATTAAATCTTAATATTTTCAGGATAAAAGCACAGTATTTTGAACTTGAAAGTAAACTTGTACCATTTCAAGAACAATCTCGTATTTTGAGAATAAATTCGTAATATTTAGAGAATAAAGAGGATATGCTGAAACTTTGGGTCATTTTTTTTGTACTCTACATTTACATTTACGGCATTTAGCAGACGCCCTTATCCAGAGCGACTTACAACTGATATATTCTTACAATTCAATACAATTCGCTTCTATCCTAATTGCAGTTAAATATGATGTGATAATATGATAATGTGATGTTCCAGAACTGCCAAAGACACTGGTGCGCCAGAGTTTCATTCCTTTCGCATCGATCATTTTTAGTATCATTCTTGATGTCTGCTTAAGTGAAGATGAGGCAATTCCAAATACTATCCTTCAGTAGCTTTCACTCTTTAAAACTGCAGTGTTACTGCTTAAGACTCCCATTGTGGCTGGTTTAGGGTTAGGGTTATCTTGGGTATAGATTAGAGCAATATCACTCACAAGGTCGATATTCAAAAGTAGTGAAGAATATCCAGAGAAACTTTGTTTCTGACATTACAACTTGCAGCTCCTAAACTGGAACTACTAGTGTGACTAAAAACAAAAAGATGCTGAAAGAAGATTTCAGATTCAGTGATTGTAAGGCCATTTCTAAGAAAATAAAAACTTTATTTCCAGCACTGCTTTTAACTTTACACGTTTTAATTTTCCCACAAAAAAGTAGTTAATAGTATTATCTGGCAGAAAATATTGTTGTTAAAAGCAATTCCACATTTTTTATTTATAAAAAGACAGAGTGGGAACAGAGGCTGAATTGTGTGTCTGTTTTATCATGATTAGTTTTGAAAGCCTATAAAAATTGTCATTATTATACTGTATACCGGCCATCGGTCACCTCGCTGTCTTGGCATCTGCCATTACAAAACATAGGTTGACCACTAGTTTAGACAGTATTTTATGGCTGCTTTATTCTTTAGTTTATGGCTGGTTTAAACTGCAGACATTTAGTGTGTATGTACTATGTAATGTAGACATTTGGTACTCAGTACCAATTCTCGCTCCCACACCCTTGTGCAGTTATTTTCTTTATTTACTATTTAGCAACTGGGTTATTGTGTTTATACAAAATCATTCATTGTGTCTTTGTCTTTCAGAGTGGTAAAGGATCAGATAATGCCATATATTTCTGGACGCAAAATGGAGCTCTTAAACCTCCCAGAGACTCCAGAAACTGACGAGCAAAACCTACAGGTTGTGGACGAGCTGGCAAACAAAATTCGAGTGATTGGTGATGGTCTCGATAAGAATCAACGCTTTAATAAGTAAGTGTCGTTGCATTAAACCTGCTGCACTTTATGTATACTGTATATGTGGGGCGGAGATCAAGTTATAACACATCACTGCACCTGTGTTAATGTGTTTAGTTGAGTTACAGAACATCAGCATTTACACTTTACATTGTCTCTGTTCACCTTAGTTTGATCAATAGCTATGCACCGTTTGCTAGTAAAAAAGGCATTTCAACGCTTGTGGAAAATGTCTTTGAAGATGGCGCGATTACCTGGGGAAGAATCATCGTGCTCTTCTATGCAATTGGAAAGCTGTCTCTAAAGGTCTAGCTTGTTTTCATATTTTCATCTTCTAACTAAGTTATTTTGGACTCTCTGTATACCTGTACTATGACTCACAATTCAGCATTCCTACTTGACTAGATGTTGAAAGATAACCTGCCCAGCGTTGTCTCAGACATAGTGGAATCAAGTCTGGATTTCTTCAAGACAAAACTGCTAGTATGGATTCGCAAAATGGGTGGATGGGTAAGAAAAACAAAAATGCACACACCCTCGCATTAACAATATGCTTGTGTGTTTATATTATTATATCATATGTTTTTGGTCTCTGTGAATGGTCATGTGATGAGTGTATCCATATATGTAGACTTTAAATTGTGTTTTTTTTTTATCCAGTCAAGAACAAAATCATATTTCCACAAATGGTTAGGGTGTTTAAACATATATATTTCAATTTAAATCAAATGTAAATCAAATAAAAATAAATTTATTTGAATTATTATTTGTCTATATGACTGTCAATATATATCTGTGTAATTAAAGTTTTGAAGCTATTCTTTGTTAACAAACAAACAAAATACCTAATCAAAATGTAACATGTTGTATTAACCGTTTACTGAATCTTACACTTGTATGAAGTTACCTCCAACTGGTATTAAAACTCATTATTTATGACCTTTTCTTAGCAAGAAACAAACACATATTTAGTCATGTTATGCACACACTATCCATATCAGAACTCGTCGATATCTTATTTCAGCCACTAGTGGATATGTTAGAGGCTGAACAGTAAACTTCTTGGTAATGATACTGTGTTGTTTTCCAGAGTTCTCTCAGTGTGTGAGTCAGCATGTTTGTCCATTTTTAATACACATTCACGCTGATACACACTCACACACTAAGGGGACTTTAGAAACTCCAATTAACCTAACACACACGCGTTTTGGACTGTGGGAGGAAATCGAAGTACCTTGAGTAAACCCACACAGACACGGGCGCGACCCACACAAAAAAGGATCCAGATTTCACGTGATCGAACTCAAGAACATTTTGCTGTGAGGCCACTGTTGCTACCCACTGAAGGACCACGTCAAGTGTAGTAATTGAAAATGTAACATGATTGTTCCCTTTAATGCTCTTTTCCTCTTTGCTCTCATTACAGATAAGCAGCATTTCAGAACGTGCTCAGTTCTCTCTGGAGCAGTTTTCAACTTCTCCTCTCAGAGTGCTCCCTGTATCAGCTGAACGTATCATGCTCTTCATTACAGGGGCTCTATTGGGTGCATTTGTCATCTGGAGAATTAACAAAAGCAGCTGAAAAAAACTGATTAGGGTACTGGTATAGAGCAAAAAGAAACAGATGAACTGGATGGGAAGAAACTGTATGTTTCCAAAAAACTTAGTCTTACACATCATGTTTTAATACACATGCGATTTTTTATGTCTGTAGGAGGTTAATTTTACATGGAATTATTATCATGCAAAACCCATACACTTTATGAACGCCACCTTGCTCTCACCTGTGGGATATATTTGTTGTATATTTTTGCCTACTGGACTATGGACCAAAAGGTTCAGGGTTCAAATTCCATTTCAGCCACAGTCGGGTCCCTGAGCAAGGCCCTTAAACCACAATTGCTTGGATTGTAAGACTGTATTAATTGTAAGTCGCTCTGGATAAGGGCTTCTGCTAAATGCTGTAAATGTAAATGTAAATGTAAAGTGCAACACAAAGACAGTATGGGTGAGGGACACATAGAATCACCTTCCAGCTGCTCTTCTGCTGCCTCCACTGCACCTCAAACATAAACCTGCTTATAAAAATGGGAACAGGAGAGCCGAGGTTCCACGTGACATTCTCCCCGCTCACCGCTGGCCTCTCAGGAGGATATAACTTAACTATTAAGGACACAGAAGCCAGTTTCACTCTTCTGCCCCATACACAAGTTCACAAGTGTTTTCTTTGTGATTTCTGCTTGTCCTGAGACTATTTGATGCTAATCACAGAGAAAGGCTTACTCCATACTGCAGGGTTGAAATCTTCGATTTCCTCCACCGGCTCTGCCATGTTTTCACACAACACCTTCAGCGGGAGCGTTGGCTCACCATAGAGCAAAGCCTGGAGTCAACAGTTCAACAAAACATCAATAAAAGCATATCATGACTAACAAACGCACATTCTAAAAGTTACACCAGGGTCCGGAGGTCAGAGTGGACCATGGATTCCGAGGATGATGTTCTAATACTGTTGTATGGTCACATTACAAGCACTTCCCAGGGTTCCCAGTGCTCCCAGTATTCTCTGTTCTCCAGCGCCCCATTACTAGTATTTTAGTATTTTATATAGGTCCTGTTAGAAATGCAGTCGATTCCGGTTAATGGGACTACAACGGGACGCGATGGTTTTGGTCCTAATAACCGGCTGGTCCGATTAAACGAACATGCCCTATGTTACAAGACGGGACGT